>PVKN010013418.1:0-19936 GCA_004027915.1 Capromys pilorides | reverse complement strand
CGAATATGAAAGAAAAGTGAATTTGGATAGTGTGCCCAGGCTTTAATATATCTTCTAATATCTTATGCATGCTAAACCTGAGAGGTTGCCAAAATAATTGAGACACACTTGGTTACCTGATGTCTAATGCTTCTTTTGCAATCCAATTTTCTATTTTTAAATGTTAGTTAATAAAAAAGAGAAGAGGTCACTAAGTGGTAGAGGAGGCAGGTAGCTTAGTAACTCAGGAAGTATTCAGTTATTTGTGCCAGAGCCAACAGACTATACTGTCTGGATCTATACTGTATTATAAGCACCATTTGAAAGGAAGCTGACAGGTATTTGAAGTTCGTAACATCAGTAATTGTGAAGCAGGCTCACATGAAAACTTCTTATATTTAAAAATTTGGGGTAGGAAGTGTGGCTGAAGGAAAGAATAAGCTTAGCATATGAGAAGCTCTGAGTTCAATCCCTAGCACTACAAAAAAATAAAAAAAATAAGCTTCTGAAACAGGTCTAGACAGCGTCTGTGAAAACTTCGCCTTCCAACTGAGTTAATCTTTACTGCCAATGCAGGGTTACAATAGCACTTAGTGTGGCCCGAATACCTTTCCATTGGCATGAAGTGCTTTAGCTTAAATGACCAGGGGCTTAGCAGTGAACTGAACACAGGCAGTATCACCTCCCTTTAAGCTTATCTTTTATCCCTTAGCTCTTGCCTTGTAAAGAAAAAGGAAGTTCCAGTTAAATTGAGTAAATTCTCTGGGCAATCTCCCAGCAGCCTTTTTGCCTAAATCATGTAAATTTGACACAGCAGCCTTGCCAAGAAAAGAGGTAAAAGGAAACCGTTGGAAGACAGTCTCAACTACAAAGCCTGAAAAACATTGCTATCCTGTCTAAGAAATGGCTGTTCTTGTTAAATTACATTATTTCCCCCAGCTGCTCACAAGCTAAACATATTGGCTACAGCACGGGTGAGGCTTCCATAGCACACCCTGGTACTCACTGGGTCCTGGCTGAGAATCCTGGGAGACCACCAGCATGGAGGATCAGGCCTCTTCCAGGGCAGAGAAAGCCACGTATCTCTCAGTGACTCATGCATGGCACACTTCAAGATCAGTCCTTGATGAGTGCATGCGGCACTTTCAGTGCTGGATCAGATAATGTATTCTGAGGCCTGGCCTGGTTCTTTCAGAGGTTACATGGCTCTGGCATCCAGTGCACCTGCTTCCTCACTGGCAACATCAGTGACATGTCCTAAGGTTCAGGAGCTCAAGCTCCTGGGCAGATGGTTTGAACATATCCTGGTCTGCTGGATTCCAGACAAGGCAGGCTTCATTCATGTGTCTCATCTAAGATAAAAATCTGTCTTCTACTATGTCTTATTTAGTTGCAATTTCCAAGAAACTCACCCTGATCATATTATTTCAAATTGGGACTCAGCTTCTTACTTCTAATCTCTGAATCCTGATTACTATTTGGTAGTGAAGATTTAACCCAGGACCTTGTGCATGCTAGGCAAGCACTCTATCACTGAATTACACCCTAGTCCCCTTCTCTCTCCACCTCCCCCACCTTTTCAGTTTAGATAGGGTCTCGCTAAATGACTCAGGCTGGCCTCCAAGTTGCAATCCTCCTGCCTCAGACTCCTAGGTAGCTTGAATTACAGGGGTGGTCCATAACACCTACCTGTATTTTGTTCTTTAATGTGAAAATCTCAAATGTACAAATAGATGAACTCACACACATACTGCACCTTCATAGCCATCACCCAGCCTGAGACAGAAATTTCAGTTTGGGGCTGGGGAGATAGCTCAGCAGCATAAGCACAAGGTCCTGAGTTCAATCCTCTGTACCAAAAGAAAAAAAAGAAAGAAAGAAAGAATTATATGTTTCTCCAGATACAGGATTCTTCAGGGCAAGTTCCCAATCAGGTCTGTTCTATTTTTTTCAAAGCATTTATTACTTTTTTTTTTTTTTTTTTCCTTTTTGAGACAGGGTCTCACTATGCAGTTTCAGCTGCCCTTGAGCTCATTTTGTAGCCCAGGCTGGTCTTGGACTTGCAATGATTCTCCTGCCTCAGCCTCCTGAGTACTGAGATTCCAGATGTGCACCATTATGCTCAGCACATTTATTACTTTTTAAGATAACATTTACCTGATTGGCTCCCTATTGAACCCAAGTACCTGGGCTACAAAAGTGATCTGAAGGCCAGCCTGAACTGCATAGCAACACCCTGTCTCAAAAAGACAAAAAAAAAAAAAAAAAAAAAAAAAAAAAAAAAAAAAAAAAAAAAAAAAAAAAAAACAACAACAACAACAACCAACCAAAAAACAAAAAACTATTGAACCCAAGTAGCTAAAACAGTGTTGGCACAAAGTAAGTACCCAATAAATATCTGCTGAATGAATGAATGTTTGAAGCCATAATTGTTGGAACCCTCTGTCCTTGGCTCCCCTCCAGGGTAGCCCATAGGAAGAGCCTTGCCTGCCTCTCTGGTGTCTGTATAGCAGTGTTAAAAGCAACCCTGGAAATGGAATGCATCAGCCCTGGGGATAGTTGTGGACTGGGCATATGCTAATGTCTTCTGTGCAATGCAACATCTTCCTAGGTTGAGCATTTTGTTGTAGAGCTGTAAGGAGATTCCCTCTTTTAATGTAGGGTGCTCTTTTTTGGGGTGCGGCAGGGTGCTGAAGATTGAATTTTGAGCACTCTACCACTGAGCTATACCCCCAACAGGCTAGCTTGCTCTCAATTCCTAGGCTTCTGGCATTTTTTATTTCTCTTTTCTTTTTCCTTAGTCTCAATGTTTTATTAGCTCATGTTGTACTACATGATGATCAGAGGATTCTGAGACTTGTAAGTGGTGACTCTGCCAGCTGCCATTCTTCCTTGTGTCCCTTGACCACAGTGCTTGTCACTTGCAGGTTCTGGCTGCTCTGCAACCTGCCCATTTCTCCCTGGGTATCCACTGAATCCTCCTCCACTAGCAACTCCTCCGATGCACTTACGTTGCTGAACTAGCCTCCCAGGTGCTCCCCATCCTCACCCTAGGCCTCTTGTGAACTGCTTCCATTATTTTTGCTCTCTAAAATACAGCCTTGACCATGTTATTGCTGTGACCCAAGAGTGGTTTCCCTGTAAGCCAGAACAAGTCGAAACGCCTTAGCCTTGTATTCAGGGCTCCAGGGCCAGCTCCCCAGCTGGACTCCTATATCCCCACCACCCCACTTTCACTATGCAGGTCCTCTACTTCTCTGCCCCGTCCCTTTGCTCCGTTTTTAGGTTCTGAATGTGCTAGCAGAGACTCCTTGAGATCTCCTAGCATGAGACGGAGGGCCCCAGAGACGAAATGATTCATCAGCAATACCTAATCAAAGGTCAAGTGTGACTGATGAAAAAGGACCCCAGGCAGCCTTTCATTTAACCATATCGGTTGGGACTTTCACATACAAGATCAATGGACTAACCTTTAATAACCCTCTCCACAGAACTGCCAACCCTAAAATTGGAGGTCTTTGAGAACCAGTCCCACTTCCCGCTGCTTTTATGAAGACTTCTGGGTGACCCTAGTTGGGGTCTGAACTATTAAGGCAATGAATTAGCCTCTCGGATGGCAGCTATTTACCTAGGAGTCGTCCCCTCACCCCCTACACATGCACACTCTGGGGTTGGAACCCAGAACCTCCAAGGTGCTAGGCAGGAGTTCTGCCACTGGAACACTACTCTCTCAGCCCTTCAGCAAACTCTTACATTTTGCCTTTCCTCCATTCTGACTTCAGCAACATGTAAATCGTAGTTGAGTACTCAGAGCCTTCAACAGGGAGCTAGCAGCTTAAGGAGTGCGCCTATCCACTGTACTCCCGACACCAGCCCAAGCACCCAACTACACAGTGGGCTTCACGTGCAGCCTCTTCACTCCTTTTGGCCCCAAAGCTCTACACGCGAGCAACTTCGGTCTCAGTGAAGAGCATGCGTGTTGCAATGGCAGCTAAATATCTCCAAGTCTTCTGGCTCGGTCTTCCTTCTCACCCTGCGCGCGGCGAACCTCTGATGGCTGGTCCTGAAACGTGACTTGGCGCCGACAGCGCACAGCTCCCCTTACAGAGAGAGTAACAGCCTTGCGAGACGCGGCCACGCCAGCTTTCCGGGCTGGCGTGGTCACCGACCCCGAGCTCGGGCCAAGCCGGCAGAGGGCGGGAAAGTGACACGGGGCTGGTGGGGCAGAGTGGCAATTGTACTTCGGGAGAGCTGGAGGGCCCAGTAACCCGGATCCCAGGCTGGACCCATCGGGAAGGCGTCCTCAGGGCACCAAAGGGGTGCCTACCTGCCGCAGGGAGCCCGGTGGGTGCTGCACTAGACCTGGGCCGCATCAGCCACGCGGGGCTTCGCCGTCCAGCCTCTCCCCGACCCGGGAGCGACCGGACAGGGGGAGGGCAGAAAGCCGGACCCGCCCCGAACCCCAGCTCAGCTCAGCCCTAGCGGCGCGGGGCTGCGACTGCGGGAGGTAGACCAGAGACTCCTCCCCGAGCGGAGAAACCAGTTTGGCCGGTCAGGCAGAGCGGAGGAAAAGGGGCGGCCGCCGAGGAAGGGCGCTCGGACGCGGGGCGGGGGAAGGCGGGGAACCATTGGCGAGCCGAGAGCCGGACTTGTCGCAGCCGCCTGGACCCGCACCGGGCCCCGCCAGCCTTGTGCGCCATGGAGCGCTAGCGCGGCGCAGCTGGGCCGGGCGCGGGCAGGTGAGCGGCGAGGCTCGGAGGGGCGCGCCAGGCGGATGCCCCAGCCGGGGCCTGCGAGCGCAAGGTAAGAGGGGCGCGGCGCCAGTACCCGAGCTGCCCGGCCGGCGCAATCCAGGGATCCGGAGGGAGGGATCTGTTGTCTGCGCCCTCGGTCTCCCGGGTCTCTCTCGGTGGGGTTGGCTGGGGGTCCGGGAGTCGCTACATCCTCAGGATCCAAGCGGCATCGCCGGCCCGGCGGGCGTCTCAGAGTAGGTCCGTGGGTTTCTCACCAGTCGGGAAGCGGGGGGCGCAGAAAATAGTGGGGTTTGTCGCTGATTTGGGACAGACTTATTTGGAGTTAAGCTTGGCCAGTGCTTGGGGCGCCCTCGGAGGGTGCCTCTGGCTGTCGCGTCGTAGCCACCGCCCCTTCTGAAATCCCGCAAGGCCTGGTCCAGTTGGGGCCAGCTCCGGGGACCGATGCCGTTTCCGAAAATGACCCTAGGGCTAAGCGCCGCACCTGCGGTGAGGTCGAGGGAGCGGGATCGACGTCTCCACGCCTCTAGTTCAAGGCCAAGTAACCCCGTCCCGCCCACCTATGTGCCTATGCGGGCCGGGACAGTGGGCTTGCGCCCGCCGGCGCCTCTTCTCACCCTGATTCGACGTGGGCACTATCTCCTCCCAGCGCGAACGTGAAGGGGCGCCTTCTGGGGAGGGAGTTTGGCGGACCACAGCAGTGCTTTTAACTGCCACTTCTTCCACGCGCTCTGCTCGCCCAGGTGAAGGAAGAGCTGCGAAGGGCAGGGCAGGGCCAGCTTCCCCGGGGGAGCTCTGTGCGCGTCGCCCCCGCCCGGGGGACCCGGAGTGCGGAGGTGCCAGCGCGGGCCGGGAAGATTGACGCGCGAAAGTAAGGGGCACAGGTGCCACCTTTCCGCTCCGCGGGTTCCCTCCACCCGGCCCGGTGCCCGGGGGCCTGTACGCGCCTCCTCCGGCCGTCTCAGCCCATATAGGATAACTCCGGACGCCCGAGTCCGCTTCCGGAAACTGCCCGCCCTGCTAGCGTGAGAAAAATTTAGCTCCCATCTTCCCGTTGTTTTGCCTTCAAAATGCTGCCCCACTCCCCACCCCGGAGAATTAAACCACAAAACTCTGGTGAGACGCTGGTAAAGCACCCGGCACACACAGTGGGCTGCTGACGAGGGGAACTGCCTTTAGGAACGAAGTTCCCAACGATGCGCTGGTAAAAGCCTTCACGGACAGCAAAGAGGACCGCACAGAAGAGGGTAAAGCACACGCACCATGCGTGAAGTAGCGCTAATGTTCATGATCTGGGGAGGACTTTTGTGTTAGGCCTCAAATGGCATTCGCTAACTCTGGGACTATTGTTGAAGATCTTATTGGCCTATTACAAATGCATATATGGTGCTGCACAAAAGATGATGAGTGGTTATTAGCCAATTAATTTCTGGCGAGAAGTCACGCTGGCGTGCAACGACTCCTCTGTAGCCTCCTAATGATTTTCATTATGTAGTGAAGTTTTCCCTGTTCTAATTTTGGTAAGAAACCTTAGCGGCTGCGTACTGTGTCATTTTCTAGTGGCTTTGCTTTGATAGCTATTAGTAGATCTTTGTTACTGAGGGGCAAACGACTCCTGTGGCTGTTTAACACTAGAAAAACATGGATGCCACTATGTAAGGTCAGTACCGGCCCATCTTTATGTTAAGGACAATATGTAGCTGTGTTGACTTGTTATTACTGCTAGTGCTAGAACTAGTTTCATTGTTGGTGGTAGTGGTGAGTGCGCGTGTTCTAAATCGAGGCCTTATGGTGATTTCCTAAAGCAAATGGTCTAATAACAAGTGTTTCTGTAAGTACTGGTTTCATGTGTAGCCTGGCTGTTAGGATCTCAGGTGTTAGTGCTAACGAAGTGCAATGCTCCTGCGGAATGTTTCTACCTCTTTCCTATCTTCCCGTCCTTTTGCCTTCAAAGCAAAGAGTGATGGAAAGCAAGTGGCTGGAGATGCTCACAGGTTTCAATACTTTCAATAATCTTAGAGGGATTGGTTGCGGGGAAAAGATGTTAGCAACTTCTTTGGGTTATAGAGAAAAATAAATGAAGAAAATATAGGAATGTTTTTCATACATAATAAATATTTGCATGTTACTTTTGTATTTTCTTTGTTAGACTGACTCTGCTTAAAAAAGAATGTATTATACCCAAGTATTTGTGGTGTGTGTCTCTCTACCTATCTGCACTTTGCTAAGCAGGGTACATCGGCTTTTTTTTTTTTTTTTGTCTTTTTGAGACAGAGTCTCGCTATGCAGTTCAGGCTGGCCTTTAGCTCACTTTTGTAGCCTCGACTGTTCTCAGACTCGCACCAATCCTCCTGCCTCAGCCTCCCAAGTGCTGGGATTATAGGTGTGTGCCCTCTCGGCTCACATTGGAATATTTTAATGAGTTTATTGTCTTACTGTTTAAATTCTGTTTTAGTTTGTCAGAAGTAATATTTGTGAATGCAAGTGATCCTTACACAAGTTTAATTTACTGGTTTCCAATACTATTTGGGTTTTTTAGTCATTGTAAAGGAAGGTTCTGGACTTACAGATACATCAGAGCTCACTTTTTCACAGCCAGAACATAATTTATTGGGTCCATTCATGTCCTAATAAGAAACTTTAAAGGTCCATAAGTACTTGATTTTAATATTTGTTTTCAGATTAGTCTCCTGAAAAGCTTTTCTTTGTGGTGTCTTTGGGTATAGTGAGTTTTTAAGCCTGTTTTGGGGGCATCAGTCTAGTAGATTAATTGTATTGATGCCTTTAGGTCTATTTTTACTTATAATAAAAATTAACTTGCTGCCAGCAGAGTCTGAATAACACAATAAGAAAATAGCTTATGTCCTTTATTTTTTTAACCAAGTCACTGCTGGCTTCCCATCCTTGTGCCTAGCTAAAAGTAGTATCTGATCTAAGACCTGTTGAGCTCTTGTGTCCCTGATAATCTAGTTAACTAAGAAAAAAGTACTTGCTTTTACATACATACATACACAGTGCTTACATACATATGCGAATGCAAATGCACATATGTTTCTTTTATGCTATCTCTTTCTCACTCTTTCCTTTTTATGGTCTTGAGGATTTAAACCCAGTCCTTGCATACGCTGTGCAAGCCCTTTACGACCAAGCTACATTCTCAGCACTCTTGTTTTTATTTCTAGAAAACAAAGAAATTTTATCATCGGATTATTTCAGAACAGATTTAGTACTCTTCCTGCTATTTCTAAATACATTATGCTTTTAAAGAAAGTGTCACCAAAACCACCCACAAAGAACTGTGGCAAATTAACCAGTTTCCTGAGCAGTCCAGAGGCCGCGCGTGAGCAGACCCAGCTAGCCTAATATCCTTTCACCCACCTGCTCTCCCTCTTCCCAGCTGTATAACCTAGGGAAAGTTACCTAATCTCTCTCTAACCCCAATTTCCTGGTCTCTAAGTAGTTTAACAAGAGGCCTACTTCAAGGTGGATGTGATGAGTTCCAAATTGGAGCGACATTTCAGGTAAAGGAGCACAGGGCTTGGTGGAAAATGGTCATTATTGTCATCATTGTGTTGTTTCCTTTGCTCAGCAAGTATCTCTCACCCAGACCTTGCCTTTCTTCTGGGCTGTGGAGGAAATAGCAGTTACTCTACATGTTCATATTTGCTTAGCAAACATTGGTGCCTATGTTCACCTGGCACAGAACAGAAAATAAGTTCCCAGTGTAGGGGCAAAGTTCTAAGAGCTCAAATTTATGCTGTTGATCTGGACTGCTGGCCAGTGCCTGGGACAATGAGGAGACCCAGTGACCTCTTACCTTACAGAAGCACAGGCTCAGTCCCAGTCACAAGGGACCCAGGGTGCCTCCTCAGCTGGGTGCTACCTCCTCCTGCACAGTGGGTGACTTGGGACATGCAAAACACTGCTGTGCCTCCTCTATGGCTCACTTCCCCTCACTTCTGGTCTGTCTCCTTTCCTTCATTCTCCATACTCCTGTGTTGTTGTTTTTGTTTTTTTAGAAGCATTTACTATTCTCTATTTAAAACATAGCAGTGCCTGGACTTTGTGGCCTTTGCACAGGATCAATACTCTGCATGGTTTTCTCATCACAGAGGATGTTGTTCGTTCATTCATTCCTTCTTCCGTCTTTCTACTGTCCAGTGGGTTAATTTCCCTGCTTCACAGACCACTGGGAGGACTTCTGTTATTTTTTCTTCTTTGATATGCAAGTAGAGCAAGTATCCTAACCCTGCTGCCCTTGACACTGGATTTCTATACCTGGGATGATGGCCTTGGGACTGCTGGGATCTCACTTAGCCCAGGGTCTATCTTCATTATCAATGTAGTATATTTGCATTTAATGGGTCAGAAATGGGCCTGTGAGTGTAAAGGGTGTCAATCCAAGGGTGTGGGGTTACCCTCATTACAGGGTGCTTTCCCTTCAGTGACGAAGACCACCTCCTTTCCACTTGCATGATAGTTCACTGTGTGAAACCTGACCTTTGGTTGGTAGCTTGGTCTTTGTTTGCAGAACCGTTGCTTTATGGCTTTATTTCTTTGCTGAGTGGCTTTTGTTCCACTAATGTTGAGGTTTGTTTGATTTAGGGTAGATCGTGTTTAAAATTAGTTTTCTAACCTTTACTTAAATTGAATTGAGCTAGAAAATCTGCATCAGAGCCCCGGAGGCACCACACAGTCCTGGCAGTGTGTCACAGGCCATTCTTGCTAGGTGGGAAGCTCCCTCCATGGGGTACGCTATTTTAGTGTGACTTGCACACAAATCTTTGTCTTCTTGGACACAGCGAACTACTTGAGATGATTTTTTTGAGAGCTGTGTACATCTTCTAGGTCCAAAAGAAATGCTGCCCATTCTCCATGGGAAAATAGATAAACATGCAACTTGGGTGTTACCTATTCACTCACTAGGTAGATGGCTCAGGTTTTGTATATATAACCCTGGGAAATAGCCGCCCTGCCCTTCACTGGAAAATGTGTTTGAGACCTTTTTTGTCAGGCACTCTCTGCTACTAAATAAAACTCTAAAATTTTTGATTTAAATCAAAAATAAACTGTTGGGATGGAAGGGCTGAATCAGAGCATAGATAAGAAAATTAAGTGCTTTGTGTTTGGTAGCAAGAAGATCATGATCTCACCCTTTTTTTTTTCTTGTATTTTAGGGAAGGATCTACAGGGTGTTCAGGGCCTCACTGCTAGATCAGACTTCTAGTGATCTGCCGGTTTACAGCCTCCCAAGAGCTGGCATAACAGGCTCACACCACTGCACCCAGTCTCAATTGCCCTCTCAGCATGCCCTGGGGGTGGGGCCAGTGCAGCAGATCTTACATTCTTTTTTGTTTTTTAAGATTTTTTTGTTTAAACTTTATTTATTTATTTATCTATGTTATGGCCAGCTCAGCCTGCGCTGGGGGTGGGGCTGGCACAGCATGTGGTGCCAGGGATCGAACCACGGTCCCTGTGGTTGCCTAAGCTTGCCGAAGCAAGCGCTTTAGACCCCTGAGCCATCTCACCAGCCCAGATCTTACATTCTTGATGCAGAAATTTTCCCTGGGAGTTTAGAGAACTTTGTGGTTAAAATGGGTGTGGTGGTTGCACACCTGAAATTCTAGCTACTTGAGTGGCGGAGGTAGGATGATCACAAGTTCAAGACCCTGTCTCAAAACAAACAAAGAACAAAGGGCTTAAGATAGAGCTCACTGGTAGAGTGCCCCTGGGGTTCATTCCCTAGTATTGGAAAGAAAACTGGTTAAAATTTTTTGATTAAGGCTCAGGAATAGCTCAGCAGCACAATGCCTGCCTGACAAGTGCAAGATTGTGAGTTTGACTCTTGGTATCAAAGAAAAAAATTTTGGGTTAATACGCATAACATAAGATCAATCCCTTTAGCCATTGTGAAGTGGTACTTAGCCCCTTCCCGTTGCTGTGTGCCCAACCTGGTGTCCCTCCACCCAACTGTGTCATCATCCTGATACAGGGAGAAAAACTGATCCCAGGTGGATGACCTCCAAATGATACAGGGGAAAAATGATCCCTAACCTAAAAGGTACCTGGGACGAGTTAGTGTTTTCTAAAACTGAAGAATGGATTTTAGGAACAAACAGAGGTGATGAGCAGAATGCATTTATTGGGGGAAAGAATGCACCTGTCCTAGAGAGGGACCGAGGGGCCTGGACCAGGTTGTCCCTGGGAAGCTATCTCTTCCAGGGACTTTTATAGAGTAAAACCATGTAGTGAGGCAGGGCTAAGGTCATGGAGAACATGGGAACTTGCTTAGGTGGGCATGAGGTGGGACAAAAGTATAGTCAACCAGTGAAATTACAAGTACCATTGCTCAGGTAAAATTGATAAAATTCTGTACCAAATGGGGAAGCGAGTCACATACCAAAGGACACAGGGTCTGTTCCTGTTGGCGGTTGGGTTAGTGACTCAATTGGGCTCTTTCAAGGTAACTGATAAGTTATTTAGAATATCAATCCCTGATGCCCATCCCTAGGGCAGTATGTAGCTGTATTGGATTCCTGTTTTGTCTTAAGATCTGGCCATAGGGGTGTGTCTGTCTCTTCCAAATTGCAAAGTCACCTTATCCTCTATCTTGTTTCCTTGAGGCCCTGGCCCTGTCTCACTGCCTATATAATATTTCTATCTAATTCAGCTGCTTACAACAATCCCACATTGAAACTCTGTTCCTGTGGAGCAACTTTCATTTCTGCCTATTTCCCCACCCCTGATGGCTTCTATTCTGCTTTCTGTGACTGAATTTGACTACAGAGCTTCATGTTGAGTAGAATCATATAATATTTGTCTTCTCATAACTCCTCCAGTTCTTCCCTTATAGCATGTATTAGAATTTCTCTCCACCAGGAAGGTGAACAGAACTATATTCTGTTATTTGTGTCCCACATTTTCCTAAGGTTGTGATATTTAGTTAAGTTGTGTCCATCCTTAGATGTTCTCAGTAAGGCTGCCATATGTATCAGTTTATCCAAATTAGTTGCTTGGTAAAAATTATTTTTGGTAAATTTAATGGGTGGGAACATGTAGTATTTCACCTCTGCTTTCCTTCTCTAACCACTTGGAGAGAAGAACTCTGAAACTGTGGAGAGGAAAGTTGTGTGGAAGACATGTTAGGGGCATCCTCATGTTTCTCCTTCTTGTTTGGTGCTGTTGGGAAGCTGTGGTCATTTGTCATTATGAATGACCTGGGACGTGCAAGCCCATGACCTAGCCATCTTCCTAGACCATAACTGCCTACTGGAGATGATGGCAGTAAAGAGGAGAAAAACCCTTAACTTCTAAAACTGATTTGAATTTTTTTTAATCGAATAGTTAAGTGTTAAGTTGTTTTCCATCTATGGTAGCATCCATAGCTCTCAAAATATGCTTTGAGGCAAAAGACCAGTTGTAGGCCGTAGCCTGGCACCGTTACCAACTGCTGCTTCTCCTGAGACTGTCCTGATGTGTGTGGCAACAGACCAGCTATGAGACTGAGGTCACAAGTAGATATCAGGCTATTACATTAAAGAGTCTTAATCTGAGGGTTTTGTTTGTTTGTTTGTGTTTGTGTGTATGTGTGTGTGCCTGTGTGTTTGTTCATTTTTCCCCTAAGATGAGTTCTTTCCATATTGTCCAGGCTGGGTTTCAACCTGTGTTTCTACTATTGCAGCCTCCCAAGTAGCTGCAATTATAGATATAGGCCCAGTTTATTGTCTCATATCAGCTTATTCAGTACCATGAAAATTAGCCAAGAAAGAGTTTTAATATTTATTTATTTATTTTGTATTTTAGGGAAGGTTCTACAGGGTGTTTAGGGTCTCACTACTAGATTGGACTCATAAGGATCCACCTGTTTACAGCTTCCCAAGAGCTGGGATTACAGGCAGGCGCCACCATGCCCAGTCTCAATTGCCATCCAGCACGCAGGCCTGGGGATTGAACCCCTGGTCCCTGTACCTGCTTGCATGCACTTAAATCCGCTGAGCTATTTGGCCAGCCCTAAGAGTTTTAATATTTAAAACGTAAGGTTTTCTCTTAAAATAAAAAAGAAAACAAAAATCCTTCAACCCTAAATATCTCCATCCCTGAATGTCCTTATACTTAACCACTTTATGTTAATCAGTACCACAAAAGGGATGTTGGGGCCATCACGGCTAATCTCTGGGAGACCTGAAACTTCATTTAGCTCAATTTAAGATTGTTCATAATTTTTATATATTAGTATTATGCCCCCCGCCCCGAGAGATGCTAAGATTGTGAAAGGTCAATGTGAAAACCTTGGGCCACATTAATAGTGGCATGTTTTGCATTTAACTTGTCTTGGATCTTTGAGACCACTTGGGTGGTCTCAAAGACTATTTAATCCACAAGAACATTTTTTCCAACTCTGAAGTCTTAGCAAAGGATTATACTCATTTCCTGAGTTCTGGCATGAATGGCCTAAGACATTCTATGGAATATTTATCTCTGATGCTGTCCTGTGGAGTGGAACCTCCTCTTAAGCTTTACAAAGTCTGCAGGATGAGCCCTCACTGATATAGCCAACTATGAGGTGACCCAGAGAGAGATAGGCAAGGAGTGTACATAGTACACCAGACCCTTGGCTGGAACAGAAACCCAGACTGCCATTCAGGAGCTTACCTTCAAGACAAGGGGACACGCAGAAGATGCTAATCGTGTGTAATAAATTTAAAAAGGAGTGTGCAAGATAATATATTGGCATTGGAAACAGAGTGGTCAGTGGAGCTGCACCAAAGAGCTGTCACTGAGCAAAGACTGGAGGAAAGAATGCGGCTCTGGAAGATCTGGGGAAATGGCACTCCAGGCAGAAGGGACCGGACCCTTGATGCACAGGGCCTAAGGTCGGGGTGCCTGTCTTGTCTGATGAACAGGTACAGCTGGGCCTCAGATAAGTGAGTGCAGAAGGGAGAAAGAAGGAGAAAGTAGAGCAGAGGGTATGGCCTCACTGGGTGTGTAAGGACTTTGGCTTTGTGTGAGGTGAGGGGAGGTGCAGGACGCTGCTTGTTGGAGAGTTGCAATCTGACTTGGGCCCTTGAGTGTCTGGAACAGGCTAGGAGGAGGGTTCCATAAAAGGAGGCCAAGTAGAAGTCTAGGCAGGGCAAGCCATGCTAGAAGCTCCCACCTGACATCAGGACTGATATCATCAGAGAGAGAGCCAGAGTCGGAGCCAGAAATTCAATAGATAAGACAGATGACTAGAGATGTGGATGTAACTTAATTATAAAGGCTTTCTGGCAGATTGGATGTGTGGAAGTGGAGAAGAGGAGCCAAAGAGAACTTTCTGGGCAGAGCTTTTGCTGCAAAAGGAAATTTGAGTTTCTAAATGCCATAAATCTGGTGTGTTTAGATGCCTGGTGGCACATTATAAAGAGGCGCTTCACAAATATGCATATAAGGTTTTGTTCAGAGGACTGTGTCTATATTTATCACCAGGGTGTCTTCCTAGTTTGGTAGGGTGAGAAGGCGCTCCTAGGGAAGGATGCTCTGCGTGAAGAGCAGGCAGGAAACTCTGTAGGTCACTCAGAGGCCACAGAGCTGACCACTGCTCCAGCAACTTCAAGGTGTTGCTACTCACAAACTCCTGTACCCTTAGTCCCCCAGTGCCCCTCTTCTCCTTGACATATTTAATTTAACATAATAAGCTTTTCCCAGCCCATAGTTACAAGTAAGACCCCTCTCATCATGTCCATATGTTTTGAAAAAGCAGCTGTGCTGAGCTGAACCTGTAGCTCAATGGTAAGGCCTAGGCCCAGCTCTCACAAAGTCCTGGGAATCTTTGTGTTTTTTTTTTTTTAAATGTATTTAGTACAGGGTCTATAGGGTATCATTACACAGATCAGACTCAGAGTGATCCTCCTGTTTTTCAGCTTTCCAGGCACTGGAATTACAGGCATGCACCACCATGCCCAATCTCAGTCTCAGTCTCAGCATGTCCCAGGGGTGGGCCCAGCATGGTATGCCCAGGATCGAACCTGGTTCCTCTGCCTGCCTAAGCAGGCACTTTAATCTGCTGAGCTAGCCCGGGAAATCTTAAATCCTGTAAAACACTACAAAATGAAGCAATCTGAAAAGATCCACAAACTATATGGAGGTAAAATGCATGAGTCATTTACTTCATCCTTTTAAAATATGTGATCCAATAATATTTAGCATATTTATAGGCTAGTACATCTATCACTACAATCTATTTCAAAATCTTTCCATACCTCAGAAAGAAATGCTGTTTCCTTTGGTGGCCCCTTGTGTGTTACTTCCTCCCCACTGCCCTGGCAATCCCTAATCTAATCTCTGTCTCCAGGGCTTTGCCCTAGAGCTGTGACATTTCATATGAATGGAATTATCCCACGTGTGACCTTTGTATGTCTTGTTTCTCTCACTCAGCATATGATTTTTTAGGGAATATTTATGAATATTTAATTTCTTCATATGACCAAACTCACTTCTTTTTTTGCACATGAGACATTTCAGGAGAATTCAAAAAGCACACACACATTCAAGAGATGGAATTATGTGTAAGCACCAAGTAATATACGTATTACAAAGGAAATTTTTGTCCCCAGAGAGCTAATATGTATATGTGTGTGTGTGTGTGTGTGTGTGTGCGCGCGCGCGCGCGTGTGTGTTAATTTGTTTGCTTTCACAATTGAATACAGCCTGCACAGAGTTCAGAACAAATCTCAAGACTAACAGCTTTCTAAAGGTGGCTCAGAGGGCTGGCAAGACAGGGACCAGGGTTTGATTCCTGGTACCACATGCTACACTGGTCCGATCCCTGGGCAGGCTGAGCTGGCCACCAAAACCAAGCATGGTGGTGCATGCCTATAATCGCAGTACTAGAGAGGCTGAAAACAGGAGCGTTACTAGAAGTCCAAGACCCTGTATCAAATACATAAAATACATTAAATAAATAAATGTGGCATAATGATTTTTTTTATTCCAATGATTTAATGATTACTTATTAACTACTATATTCCAGGCCCTGTGCCAGATCCTGGGAGCAAACATAGTGGTGAACCAAACCAAGATATAGGGTGGGGAGATCAGTCAATATTAAATAAAATACAAAGCAGAAGGGAAATGAAATAAACCGATGTTAAAGTTATAATCCAAGACCGACAAGATAGCTCAGTGGACTAAGCACCTACTTTGGGAGGCACAGGTGTGAGGGTTCGATATCTAGTCCTGCATGCCATGCTGGCCCACCCACAGGCACACTGAGCTGGCAATCAAATCCAGGCATGGTGTTGCACACCTGTAATCCCAGCGCTGGGGAGACTGAAAACAGGAGGATCACCATGACTCCAAGCTGCGTAGTGAGACCCCGTACCAAATACATAAATGAAAAAAAATTTAAGTTATAATCCATGCATGACAAGTGCCTTGTAAGATTTATGATATGACTCAGAGAATAAGGAAGGCCTACTTTAAAAATGGGTGGAGAAGTACACAAAAGTCTCTTGAAAGATGAATAGATAAACCGTGGTATGTTCTTGTGTGGGATACTAGTAAGAAGTTAATTTTGGGACAAATTTCATGGATGAAGGGGTGGGCAGACAGCTCAGTGGACTAAAGTGCCTGCTTAGGCAGAGCACAGTGGCTGGAGTTTGATATCCAGCATGCCGCACCGCTTAGATGGCTGTTGAGGCTGGGGCATGGTGGCATGCGCCTGTAATCCCAGTACTTGGGAGCCTGAAAGCAGGAGAATCACTATGAGTCTGTCTGTGTAGTGGGACTCTGTAGCCCCTGTCCACCCTGTCCTAAATACATTTTTGAAAAAAATTTGTGGATGAACCTTGAAGACATTATGCTAAATGAAATAAGCCACACACAAGAAGATATATATGATCCCACTTAAAGGAAATACTTAAAATAGTCAAAATTATAGCAGCAGAAATTTCACCAATAGTTACCAGCAGCTGGAGAAAGAGCAAGAAGACATTTACTAAGTAAATATAGAAATTTACCTTTGGCAGATGATAGTTACATAGTGGTGTGAATATACTTGATGCTGCTGAGCTATTATGTGTGAAATGGTTAAAGTGACAAATTCTTTGCCATGTGTTTTTACCAAAAAAAATTTTAAGTGCCCCTGGAGGGTGTCTTGGAGGACCAAGGGGGACCTGAAGTGTGAGAAGGCACCAGTCATGGAGGAGTGCCCTGGTGCCCCGCTGCAGTGGAGAGGGGGAGCTCAGCTTTGAATGATAGGAGCTGCTGAGCGGCTGCAGTGGCTGGACTCAAGGGCTGTGGGGCTGATGGGCCACGGTAGACTGGGCCAAGCTGTAGGGGCTCTGGTTGAAGCCACTAACTGATACCTTAAGCATCAGAGTGGCTGGTTTGATTCCAGGTTGAGAGATCAACCAGATTGTAATGTGGAAAATGAGTTAGGGAGATGACCTGAGCAGGCAGGAGGCCACTTCGGAAGCAGCTTCTGGGCTTTGGGCCAGGGGGATGATGACAGTGGAGGGACAGGGCTGCCCCTGAGAAGTGGAATCTTGGTTTTGATGGGGGGTGGGGTGGGATTTGAAGGCCTAAAAGAAACATCATATGATGTTTCAGACTTCTAAAGTGTGATTGTTGCGGTATTGCTGATGCAGAGTAGATTTGGAAGGTGGCGTTAGCTTGGATCACGTTTGGCTCAAGTTGCTGAGATACACAGGAATGGAGGTGGTCATGCCCCGGTACAGTCAGAGCTCGGCTTGGAGAGTTCTTTGCAAATGAAATTTGGAGACTCTTGGATGCTTTTTATAACCCTGAACTATGAAATATTTGCAGACAAAGGCAAAGCTAGCTAGTGCCTATATTTCCTCACTATTCTGAGTTTGTTTTGTTAAAAGAAAAAGGATAAAAGGTTTTCAAGATCTTTAAATATTTTGGGGGTTAGTGTAGCCCTGATTGTTTCCAAATAGGATGGAATGAAGTGAAGCTTAGCCCTTGGCCTGGTTTTATTCAGTCAACTTTAGGTGTTTGTCCACAGAAACAGAACACGAGAAAATTCTAGTGATTTGTGAAACCCTTCCTCTACTTTGACTATGAACTGTGAAATAGAAGACAGATGCTAGTTTATTAAAGACTTTAGTGAGGGCTCCCAAAACTAATTAACCAGAGTTGGTTCCAGGTTGTGTGGACTTGGGATACCACCTGCATCTAGTGGTAGGGACCAGAAATGCTGCTAAGTGTCTCTCACCAACTATCCCAAAATATCAATAGTGCTGAGGTTGAGATGCCGAGCCCTAAACTACAGATAGGAGTCCTTATAAAATGCCTCAATCTGCAGGACTCTGTCCCAAGCATAATTCCCACTCCATGATGTGTATAACCTGTGTACTCCAAACCCAGCTCAGCAAGAATTGAATTCCCTAACCTATCTCAAAGAGGGTTCCTCTCTTGCTAATGGTTACAGCTGAAATCTGAACTGGAACCTTAACCTCTTCTGCCATGCTGCATCCCTCTTCCATGTCCAGTCATCTCTATGATCGCTGCTTCTACCTGCAGAAATACCTTGGCTTTACTGGGCTATCTCTGTCTCCACTGCCCTCCACTTAGTTCAAACCATCATCTTCTCTCTCCTGGAACATTCCTCCTAAGAGATGTCTCCATTTTTAACCTGCTACTTTCAACTCAGAGCAGCCAGTGAGACTGGCTGCTGGAACTCCACACGCACACCCCACCGCAAAGCTGTTTCGTCGCTTGCCAGTGCAACTGTAAGATCAGCCACTTCATCCACAGCTCCTGGGCCCAGTCTGCTCTGCCCGCTGCCTCCTCTCACTTGTTCTCTTAAGCTTCCATTCAGTGTGATAAGACCTTATCTGTCCTCAAAACTTCCTATTTGTTGCTTTCTCACCTGAAAGGCTTTCCTTGGAATCATTCCTTCTTATCTTTGGCTTTTGGACTACAGTATCCTTACTGAGGGTAACCTGAGAACACCAAGTTAAGTCTCCTTCATACTATTTTTTTGTCCATATATGCATACAGCCTTTATTTGTGGGATTATTGGTATACTGTATCCAGGGGGTGGACACTTCCTGAGGAAGGGCCATGCTGGTGTTGCTCCTGATAGCTCAGTAGCAGAAAAGGGCTGAGGCTTGCTGTGTGAATGATGGGAGTGGGCTATTAGTGGGAGGAGTTACTGCTGAGTGGGTAAGAGAATGAGGATGAGCTGAGGTGGGGAAGGAAGTAAGAGGGGGGGTAGAGAGAGTGGTTGCCAACTCAGTGTAAGTGTACTCAAGAAGGTGCTCAAGAAAGGGCTACGCTGCGAGGTGGTCATGAAGCATGTTTTGGGACTCTCCATGCCTGGGTGAGAATAAGAAGTCCTGGTTGCTGTGGGTGGGAGAATTTTTTTTTTTTTTTGCGTGACCAAGATTTGCACTCACAACCTTGTACTTGCCAGTCAGGCACTTGTACCACAGAGCTATCTCCCCAGCCCCTGGGAGAAATATTTAAAATTAAATCAGTGCTAAAGAAAACCTCATCTCTGATCATGTCCACATTTGGGTGGGACAGACCACTCAGAAAGATGTCAGCTTCCACAGCAAGGACAGCCCCATCTCACCCCAAACTCCTGAGATTCTGTTCGTACAGACACTGGGTTCATTCAGTGAGCAAATTCTCTATTTTTAATAGGCAGAGCCTACAGATACGGCTGTTCTGTAGAAAACAGTGGAGAACGAGAGAATATGATGAAGTTTGAGACACCAGCTCGGTCATCTTGTGCTCTTGTATACAGGAGGCCTCCTTCTGCTCTTTCACATGTAATTTTTCTTTTATACTGTCTTACTAGGGCTTTGTTGACAGCAGCAGCCATATGGCGTATTCAGTTTTTTAAAAGTTCCTATTCTCCATGGGCTATCCTTATAGTATTATAAGAACAGAAACAAACCAAAGAAGACTGATCAAAGCACATGTCCCCCATGCCCATGCACAGGAAATCAATATCAAACAACCAAAGTCAGCATGCTGGTGCATCTATTACACTTCAAGCCACCTCCATGTTGTCTTACCCATACCTGTGTTCCACCAGGTGCCCTCTTCCTCTGAGGTCTTTGTATTTTCTTTGTTGTAGTTTTAGGTGAATAGTTTTGTCTGAATGATATCTTCTCTGTCACTTAAACTTCTGGAAACCTCCCTGCCTTCTACCAGCCCCTATATCTTCAGAACGGATAAAGTAATACACAAGA
>PVKN010013417.1:0-19934 GCA_004027915.1 Capromys pilorides | reverse complement strand
GCCTACAATTTTTAAGAAATTTCCTTGTTTAAGAAAATCCTGCTTTATGCACTTGTTTTTTCAAATACATTCTTCAAAGAGGAATTGCTGCATAAATAGGTTACAATTTTTCAACATTCTACTACTGAGTAAAGTAGTAAACTTTACTACTGAGTTTTTTTATGTCCTCATAAAAAGAATATAATTCCAATATGAACTAAAACACTGTAAAAAGTCCTTTTATCTATGCCCTGATCAACATGTGTTAGCGCTTTTGTGTACATCTCTAGCATATAGGCATATAAGGAAAATGTTTTACATGTGTCATTTTTCTTCTTTTAGTTGAGTTCAACATCTCAAGGAATTTGGGTTCCTTGAATCTGTGAAGTGTGTAAAACATAATGCCTGGTGTTTCTGATTTTGATAGCAAGCAATATGTGAAGAGGGCAGGCAAAACAATTATCTCTATCCCAATTTTTGCAAATAAAGAAGTTGATGTTCAGAAAGACAAAGCTATTTTCAGAAGGTGAGTGAAAGATCAGATCTTCTATACTCCTCCTCTTAGTTGTTTCTCCACCTGCAGTTGCTAAGTAAACACAGAGATGGAAGCCAATCTAAGCATTTCCATGAGCAAATAGAAATGTGACATATATAATTCAGTGATGGAGCAGGCCCGGCCCTTTGTTCTTCTCTCACTATTCTAGCTTTATTTTGGCAAGAGGGAAGAAAAGAGAGGCAGCTGGGCTCATGAGGTCTCCCAAGCAGAACCAGAACATATTTTATTTGCTTTAGCATTTGGCTCGAAACAGTACTTGAGATGACAGTCTGTGAGGTGCCTCAGGGCCAATCACATGGCCTCCCCACCGATGTCCTATCTAGGTTGCACTGACTCCCCTGGTCCCAGAATGCCTCTAGTTTGCTCTTTACATGGAGATCCAAGAAGAAATGGGCCACTCTAAGAACAATTTGTTGCTTTCCCCCTCACCATACAAATATGTTCATTTCCCAGTTTTAGTTTCAGGGCTTTAAAGGAAAGGTGTTAATGCACGAATTTCTTTCAGTCAGTCACATTTATGTGTTCACCTTTCCAAATATTCGTGTCGTTCCCTTAAACCAAATACTCAAAACAAACCTTTGTGATAGAAAACAGTAATTTTCTATTTAAACTTAAATAATTTCCTCTAAAATTCATATATAATAATTTGTACATAATATATGGATGCACATATATGAGTAGGTGTAAGTATAAGTACTCATTTGGTTGTATGAATGAAAGCACTAGACATAGGTCCAGAGGAAGGGAGAAAGTAACTAGCATTCATTAAAGAACTACTATGTACCAAGCACTACAATATAGTGCTTCACTTGATTTTCAAAGTAATCACTGTATTGGGACAAGTTGGTGCTCTTCTGGTCTCTTAGACCTACTGTACGTATTAACACCTTAGGTTCCCTCATTATACAGAATATTACCAATAAGTATGGATAACTTTGGGCAGTGTTAATTCAGGATGGGTCATAGTAAACATGAGTAGATGTAGCACTTAATATTTGCAAACTGTTGTGTTTCATCAGCTTTTATATCCTCCAGTTGGTACTAAACAACGGGAATGATTTAGCATGAAAAAGAGACAGGACAGGAGGGTTCATGTGCAGATGATAGGATCAAACTTATAAAATTGGGATGCAAAAAGACTACACCAAATTCTGTTGTCCTTCCATCAAATGCTGGGACTACTCCCCATTGGAATAATTCTAGGCTATTACCAATGGAGATGGATAGAGCTGACCCCTCAAAAATTCAGGGCCAGGGGTAAGCGATTTCTTTTCATCCTACTAGATCATGTGTAATGGCTCAGTGTAGGGCTACAGGCCAAAATAGCTTAGTATAAAGATGGATAAAGATGAAGTAATGAGGGCCAACACCCTTCAAGAATGGAGTGTAAGAAATGTCCAAAGAAAGTCATCAGCTGTTAGATCTTCCAGATTGTGTCTAACATGTGTTGTAAACCTGCTTCTCACTTTAAGGATCTTTCTAGATGACTACATAAAACCCTTGAAAAGGTATATCCTCAGTTCTACAGTCAAATTCAGCATTGGAAACATCAAGATCAACAAGAGAGAATATTTTGCATTGAAAACATGGACATCAAACCCTTTAGGAAATTTATGCATGCAATATGTCTTAACTCTTCAGCTGGGGACCATAGCAGGCCATCTGCTCTCATCTTCCATGAAGCTTAAGTAATTAATTAGTTTTGCATTGTACTTACATTGGAAAACTGTAAGAACTAACTCTTAAAATCTGGAAAGGATTAGAAATTTCCCTGTTGTATTTCTCAAAAGGAGGCTGTGTTGCTGAAGTTGTCACAGCTGAGGATAATTTGTTGAGACTTAAGACCATACTCATAAGTGAAATAAATCAGACTCACATATATAAACATGGTATTGTCTCCCTGGTGTGAGAAACTAAAAGAATAAATAAGTTTAAGAATTTAAAATAGATATTGTAAAATGGGAAGAAATTCTTCACAGTAAAAAGGAACTAGATTGAGGGAAAGGGGAAAGGATTGAAGGAAAAAGGAAAAAATACAAGTCAGTAACATTAGTGTCTCTTAGTTCACTAAAAGAGAAGAAGGATAAACTGGAGACTTTTGTAGGTAAATGCATGCAACTCCTGACCATAATCATATGTGAAATAAACTAGACCTGCATGTATAAATGTCATATGGTCTCCCTAGCGAAAAAATGAAAGACTAAATAAGATCCAAAATGTACAATAGATACTGTGAAATGGGAAGAAATTCAATCGGAAAGAGAAAGTGGGCTGGAGGGAAAGAGCAAAGGTTTGTATTAATATTGTTTGGACAATTAAATGTCAGTATCTTATATTCTGAGTAACTAAAGGTAATGATACACAATGCATTAACCATTGCCCTCCTCCTATTGTTTTGAAATTTTGTCTTATTTTATTTTATTTTTGTATTTTAGGGTAAGGTCAATAGGGTTTACAGGGTCTCACTACTTGATCAGACTTGTAGTTGTCTACCTGCTTACAGCCTCCCAAGAGCTAGGATTACAGGCACGTGTCACCACACTCAGTCTCAATTGCTGTCTCAGTGTGCCCCGGAGGCCAGCATGGCAGGCTGGGGGATCAAAACCCTGGCCCCTGCACCTGCTTGCCAGTGCTTTAATAGAAATTTTGTTTTAAAATAAAATAAAAGTAAAGTTTGTGCTAATATCAATTGGAGAAAATTTATTCACACATCTTTATCCTGAGCAACTATTTTAAAGATAACAACATGGAACATATTAACTATTATTATTCTCCTACTAGTTTATTTGAAATTTTGGAATATATTAACTATTATTATTCTCCTATTAATTTACTTGAAATTTTGTGTCACTTTTTTCCATAAAATAAATGAGACATGTACTTATGGGAGTGATGACATCATGGATCTCAATGGCCAGCCTCCATCAGGCAGCAAGACTAAGCTATGCTTTATCAAACATTTCACCTCATTTTATTTCTTATAAATCTTTAATAGCTTTGCAGAATTGTACACTATGCTATAAATTAATATAATTCACCTTTTAGATTGAACAATTAAAGGGATTTTATTTGATTTGCAGATTATCTAACCATCACCAAAATCATTTCAGCATATTCTGTAGTGGTCAGCATCTCTTTTTTTTTTTTTTTTTTTATTTGTTTGCTTGTTGTGTTTGTTTCTTTATTTATTCATTTTGTGGCTGGCTCAGCCTGCCCTGGTGGTGGCGCTGGCGCAGCATGTGGTGCTGGGGATCGAACTGCAGTCCCCACAGTTGCCTGAGCCCTCCTAAGCAGGCGCTTTAGACCACTGAACCATCTTGCCGGCCCCAAGCATCTCTTTTGACTTACACACAATCTCCATACAGCACAGTGCAATCACTGATTTTTTTCTCTTTAGATTTTTCTAACTTCAGTAATTTCATATAAATAGATTCTTAATTTTTTAAAAATTAGCTCTGAAATGTAGCTATTTTCAGTTCTATATAAAAGGAAATGAAGGCTTGGAATGTAGCATAGTTGTAGAACACTTAGCATACGTTAAGTCCCTGAGATCAGTTCCCAAGACCCCCAAAGAAAAGAAGGATAAGAAAGAAGAGGAGGAGGAAGACAAAAAGAGAAATTAGTACCAGTAGAGCTTAAATATTTTCCCTATGGACACAATGTGGAAAATGATAAAGCTACAAAACAAACAAACAAACAAAAAATGGATGTCTGGGGACCTAAAGTCAATGTTATTTTTACCTTTGCACACTGTACCCTCCAGAAGATTTAAGTTTCAGCCCTACCTCAGCATTTTGCCTTGTTAAATGGAATGATTCCACACATATTTTGAATGAATGATAGAAAGGTCTTAGTGGGGATTTGCCTATTAGGGATTCGGACACAGAAAGCTTTTGCCTTGGGAAACAGTAGATAAAGATGCGATTTACTGAGATTGGGAAGGGGAAAGATAGGTGAAAAGAACTACAGTAAATAAAGTCAAACTAATAATATAGAATAAAACCAAATTGCCACAATCTCAAAAATTCCAAAGTTCCAAAATAAAAAAGTAGAACATGAAAGAAAAAGAGAAACTGAAAAGGATTAGAAAGACAGAAGTCAGGTGTTGTAGATGTTCCTGAGGACAAAGCTAACTAGAAAACAATGACTGAAAAGTGGAACTGAGGATAACTTTCCTGAGCTGAAGATAGAACTGAAAACAATGATATAATGGGTTGCCCAAAATCCAGGAAAAACCAGTGATGTGATTTTTTTTTTCTTAAAATAGTTCTACTCTGTCATTCCCTCTCCATAGAAAGGTATTGGAGGTTGATACAGTATGAAACAGAAGAACACAGAACATTGTACTTCTTCTCAGACAACCAGGGGTACATGTGGTGCAACACAGCTGTAAGCATCTCTATTTTACACAGAGAGCAAAGACTTAGTTGACAGTCTAGAACCTCCACAATATGGTGCCGAGCTGTGAATACTATGCCTGTTATGGTCATAAGTGAAACTGATGGGTCTTCCTTTACATTATTGGGGCCAGACCCTCATCCTTCTATCCTTTCTGTATCATGGAACCTGGTTTATGCAAGTTAAAGTGCCTTTGCAAATGGAGTTAGCTTAGCACTTATTGAGAAACCAGTTTAAAGTCCACCATTGTGTTGGTGGGCAATTCACATTCTGGGCTCCCTCCTGTCCCTCTCAGAAAGAAGCTTTTATTTTTCTTAATAAATTATTCCTACTATTAAAAAAAACTAAAATAAATTCCACCTTTGCTATGAAGTTTAAATAATGCAATTGCCACTGAAATTGTTTGCAAATTTTCCAAGCTAATGTACAGTGTGCTTCATGCTTGTCATATTCTTCAGTTTCTATAATTGACAATTTGATTCCTCAGTATGATTCTAATTATATTTGACTGTATCTGTCTTAGTTACTCTTCTTTCATTGCTGAGACAAATACCCAACATTCAAAATGAAGGAAGGAAAGATTTATTCAGCTCACTGTTACTGGATGTTTCAGTCCATACTCAGTTGGCTCCAGGGCAGAGTGGAACATGGCAGAGAGCAACCTTTCATGGCAGTGGCAAAGAGCAAGAGAGCAAAGGGAGTGGCAGCAGCTCAGGCAGCTAGCTGGCCTCTCTCCCCTCCTTATACTGTAATGAAAATTCCCTACCCCAGGGCAAGTTAGCACCCATACCTACAATAACCAATCACAAACTCCAGGAGAAGCCTGTTGACTGTATGAGGTATTTGCAGGACACCTATACAAAAACCATAACAGTATCTCAAAGTTCAATATAATTTCCTTGGTGGTTAGGGGTTGAGACTTAAGTACGAAAGACAATTGTAATGACATAAGGCAACGTTTATGGTACCATGACAGTAGAGATAAAGCAAGGCATAATGTTGCAATTGATATAAGGTACAAAGGGAAGAATGCAAGATTGTATCATAAAATGTACTAGTTATCATGACTAGTTGATGTGACTGCAAGTGATTAAAATGTATATGTAGATTCCACAGGTGAGTGAGAACACATGGTATTTGTTTTTCCACAGAGACAGGGAAGGTAAGGGCAAACCAAGTTGAGGAAAAGGTTTACCATGGGGTATAAAGTTATAATTTGGAAGAGTAAGTTTTGTGCTCCATTTCATAGTATGGTGACTATCAATAAAAACAGGGTACTATTCATTGCAAGAAAACCAGAAGCCAAGATTTTGAATGTTATTGCCCTAAATTAATGATAAATATTTGAGATTATGACAGATACGTTAATTACTGACTTGATGTTTATGTAATGTATATACATCAAAATTTTGTACTGTACTCCATAAATGTGTACAATTATATGCCAAAAATAAAACTAGAAATGCATTTATCATTTAAAGGAACCAATAACAATTTAAATTTCCACAATGACTATGTGATACTTATTTGAGTTACAAAATTTAATATCTAAATTTCAAGAAGTACATTTCAGACCCATACTTCTAAATTAGAGTACTTCTAAAGGGTAAATACTGGTCTACAATTTTACTTTATTTTGTATTAATTTTATAAGAAATAAAAATGTGGGCTACATGTGATAGTTGTTTGTGTCAATTTTTTTAATGTTTTTTTTTGTATAGGTTCTACAGGGTCTCATTAGCAGATCGGACTCCTAGTGATTCTTCTGTTTTCAGCCTCCTAAACACAGAGATTACAGATGCACAGCCACCAGGCCCAGTATCTACCGCTGTCTCAGCACACCTCAGGGACTGGGCCGGCACATCACAACAGGGATCAAACCCCAATCCCCGTGCTCTGCCTAAGCAGACAGTTTAGTCCACTAAGCTATTGGGCTGTCCCAAGTTTTTGTCAGTTGGAGTAAATAAAACCCAACTAAACTTACTCAGCACACTTATGAGTGTGAAAATCCTGCCCGAGGGAAGACTGTAGCCAGAGTGTTACAAAAGGGAAGCAAGAAAGAAGAGTGGCTTCTGTCCTCTTCCAAGGAGTTTCAGTCTTTGCTTTCCCCTTACAAAGCTTCTCCTGCTTCTGGAACAGATACATTGGCCTTCAGGCATCCTGTTAAAAACACAGGACAATACAAGGATCTCACTATAAGCCTTTAACTGGAACTTTGGGTCCCGGGCACCCAGACAGACCTTTCATAGTCTTCCACACCTGACTCTGTGCATAAGCCAATCTACAAATTCTTATATATTCATATATCTTATATTATGTCTGTGTCTCCAGTGAACATTGATTTATGCACTGCATAATGATAACATGTAAAAATGTACCACTATAGTAGCTACGTAGCCTAAATATAATTGACATCAAAATGATATATTGAGGGGAAAATTTTGATAAATCTAAAATTATAGCAGAAGAGTGTTAACACACATCTCTCAGAAAGTAACAAATCAATCAACCAAAACATGTATATAATCACAGAAGATTTGAACGACGTAATCAGCAAGGTTAATCTTACTGAACTCTCCAGAATGCTATACTCAATACTTAAAGAATAAGCACATACTTTTTAAGTACACATAAGGCACTTGAAATATGGTCACTTTTTTGCCATAAAAAAACATCTAAATTTCAAAAATTAATGTTCTAAAAAAGTGAGTTTTCTCCTGTACCCCAATATTTAATAACAAATGACAACAAGACAAAGAGAATAGAAGGAAAGAAACCTAGTAGCCTGTATTTTAAGAAATCCAAAAAGCAACATACAGAACTCAGGTTAAAAAAATTGTACAGGTTTTCAATTATTTTCAACAGAGTAAGGATAGTGAGTACTGAAAAGGTGAATACTTCAAACAACCACTAAGTCAACTTTGCTTTCTTTCAATCTAGATGACAGAGAATTGCCATAAGTAACCTTAAAATCCAAGTTAGATTTCTTCTTTGTGTTCTGCAAAATACCAAGAATAAACCTGAGATAAAATTTCCAGAGAAATTATCATTTGGAGTATCTGAGGATTAAGGTAGATAGAATGAGTAATAAATGAAGTGGGGGAGGATTTGCCAGGTGGGGATAGGCACAAACCTGTAGAGGAAGTCGAAATGGGACTAATGGATTAGACTGAGCAAAAAATAATGGCCTATTTTTTTCTAAACGAGCAGAAAAGGGGAAAGGGTGGATACGTAATGAAGGAGAGAAACAACAGAACAAGTTATGGGAAAAAAAATAAAGGCAAAAACTCCAAGCCATGGCTATATGGCAACCTTTGGTCCTCAAAACATTTCTGTTAAAGTACTTAAAAACCTTTGTTCTCTCTAAAATTTTCAGGCATATAACATACATGATATATCTTAAAGTTATAAAGGCACACATGATGTGTCTTTATCTTCCTTTCCAACTGCTTTCTTCTCCTTTAAAACTCTCTTTGGACATTCTTTATCCAACTCAGTTTCCACCCCATTCCAAATGGTGTTTGCTATATTGCATAGTGTTGTCTTCAGATTAGTTGTTCATATTACCAGATATAAGCATGTAAAACTGGTTAAAAAATAAAAAGAAAAAAGTTAAAAGAAGTTAAAAAAGACATGAAAAAATAAGCATCAACTGCTCCCTTCTTCCAACTCAGTTATGTTGTCTTCCACCAGAATGGTTGCTTACATGAACACTTATAATCCATGTACTGCTGATGAAAGGTCTGTAGAGGAAGGAAAGCATACCCAATCACATTCAACCACTACAAGAACCCACAAATAAGTAATGAGGGGAATCTCATCCAATTGAAATTCTATCCTGTGCCTGCATCGCATCTTGTTGCTTCTGGGACAGGGGTCTTTTAGTCTCTTCTTATGTTTTCAAATCATCCTCCCTTTTTCTCGTCAAATGTTAATTACCATACAGTGTCTTTATTGTCTTAAATACTTTACAAATGCCCCTTCTTTACAGATGCCTTCTCTCTAGAAACCATACTCTTAATTACTAGTGAAACCTTTGGAGAGAGAAGAATATTAACAGTCTTCTCTCTTCTTTCACTTCCTACTTGATACTCTATATATCTGCTTCTAACCCTTTCAATTTTAACATAAGGGGCTTTTTGTAAGGACACCATTGACCCTTCAAATTCCAAAGTTCTTTCCAGGTTTTACAATTCTGAGCTTCTCATTTGAATTTGACGGTGCAGAACACTTGCTCTGTCTGGAAACCTCCTCCCCTTTTGGCACCCATGATACCTATGCACACTGCTGGTTCTCTCTGTACCAGTCTGGCCCTAGGCACTCATGTAATGCCTACCATGGATGAAAGACAAATCTTGGCATTTGTCTGCCTAATGTCACTCATCATGTTCAAATTTCTATTGTTCCACCTTCCTGGTACTCTTAACACCTTATCAGAGAAATGTTCTTATTATGATTTGCAGTGCTTAAATAAGATCTTAACAGTAGTACATAGCTTTTAAAAAAGATGGCACTCTTAATCACCTTTGTGTCACATCCTACAATGTATAGCTGCCTAAAATTAGGAGACCCACAGCATGAAGGTACAAGAAAAGATCTGGATTTCATTGTTTAAAAATGAAAATATCAGGGCCAGCCAGATAGCAGAGAAGATTTGATCCCAGTGTGCTGTGCCAGCCATGCCCCTGGAGCACACTACCATGGCAATTGGGAATGGGTGTGGTGGTGCACACACCTATAATCCCAGCACTTGGGAGCCTGAAAACAGGAGGATCATTATAAGTCTGATCTGTGTAGTGAGGCTCTGTAGACCTTGTACTAACTACATAGAAAATGAAAATATCAACTTTGCTCAAAATATTATGGGAATTAAAAGAGCTAAAAGTATCAGAGCAATCAGAACACTGCAAGGCGTGAAGGAAGTCACATAATAAATGTTTTTTGAATCCAAATACAATGTCTTGGGGTCTCCTTGACCATTCAATAATTAGTCAAGTGAAAAAAAACATTAAAATTAGCAAAGGCAACTCAAATATTTCGGTCTAAGAAATGGTCCGGTGTACTCAGACCAAGGCCAGAGGTCAGTATCTACCTGTGTAGGAACTGAAAGATGAATATAACAACCGGACTTTGACTGTCTTTGGTGGAAGGCTCCCTGGCTGCCTCCCTGTTCCCTGTCCCCATTCTTACCAGCACCACGGGGACAGCCAGCAGCATTAAAGAAGTGGGCCTTCACTGCCACTGCTGATAGGCCCAGCAAAGATGTCAAACATTTGCTAGTACTATTCTCACCATGCACTCGGCATTCCCTTCTCCTGAAGCTGCAGTCCAGCACACTCTGGCACACGCTTTTATAAAGTCTCCAAACAGGAGCATAAAGAAAACCAGCAGCACATGAGCTGGATCTTGAGTTTTGTAAGCAGTCGTTTTGGCATTATGCAGCCAGCCTTTGAGTGCTTCTCCTCCCCAAGATTAATGAGGTCACCATGGGAGTTTGTGAATAGACACAGGAGGCGAAACTGCCACATTTCTTTAGCTCCTCTTTTTTGGCTGTCAAGTGAAATTACCCAGTGTGGCTTTAGTAGTGCCCAAGGCAATCACGAATTTAGCACACATTACACATATCCATTGCATCTCTTCTACTGTGCCCCTTATTCAAAGTGGCATTTGATTGTTTGGGAAAATATTTGTTCTTATGTAAGCTTCCTTAGACCTTATAAAATGTACTGTCACTTGCAATCTATCTTAGGCAGAGATGTTTACATAATATGACACTGATCTTTTAGATTCAGGATTGGCATTAATGTCTAGCCTTTTCCTGTAATGGGACACAGCTTCCAGAAACATATTCTCCTAAAATTCTAAATATTTAGAAGTTCATCTATATTTTCCCAAAATATCAGATGTTTAGACACTTACCTACATGCTTAATAAACTTTACGGTGTAGGAAACTTCTAGTACAAAGTCTTAGTCTAAACAACTTACTAGTAAATGTTTAAATTTCTCAAGCCATTTATCTCCCTAAATGTCTCATTCATACTTTGCTGTTACAGAGTGGATTCAATTTATATCTCAATGTACACAAACTGATGGTGACATTTAAAACATACTACATCAATTAACACTTGTGCTTCATTTATTTACATCAGATTTATTTAAAAGCCAAACATTCATTCAACATGAATGGGTTATAGAGATACATCTTTAAATATGAAAAGTACAAGGCCAAGGGCCTTTTATACTCTTTCTTTAATGTCACCATAAATAAGAATGCCAAAAATGCAGGCAGACAATAAAACAAAAGGACAATGCTGGACTCAAAGAAGAGATTCCTAGACCAGAATGTGTGTACTCTCCCAGCAAAGACATGTCTTAAATTTCTGGCAAAGCAGCTCCTTTTACATAGTTTCAAAAGAACAGACAGTGTTGAAAGAGCTAAGACCAAGAATATTAACCATATAGAATCCGTCCATCTACCAATGATTGACAGTATTTAAGTACAGGTCTCTCTACCTCTGTCTGCAACTGTGCAGGCAAATCTCAGATCATAATGTACGCAGAATTACTTTTTACCACCATTGTATCACAATTATTTTCTCTCACCACCAAACATTTTTATAAACATAACTTTACTTTTATATAAAACACCATCTCTAAGGAAGTGTCACGTTGAAAAGAAGTTTCCATAGAAAACTGAAAAAATAGTATTCAGATTTTCTTGGGTTTGAGAAGTTTGGCATTTGCATGTTGAATAAACAATCCCACAACAGTAATTGTTAACCATTTTTTCATTGTATACAATGCTTTAGGAATCCCTGGCACTGATGTGAAAGAACACTCAAACAACTATGCTATGGAAAAAAGCAAAGACTAAATGATGATGGCATAAACGAGCTATTCCGCTATCCCATCATTTTCTATAGGTCATAAAAATGGTTGCTGTTTTGGCTAAAGCTGGTGTGTGTGTGTGTGTGTGTGTGTGTGTGTGTGTGTGTGTGTATGTGTGTGTGTGTGTGTGTGTAGTTGTATGGAAGAGGAGTATAACCTCAGGAACACTTTGACTCAGGTGTTGTTTAAAACAATGTATTTTATAAATATGGGACTCAACACTAGTTTTCTTGAGTACAAGAAGATTCCACTGACAAATAAATAGATGCCTATGTATTTTAAGCACTGGTGTGAGATAAAGAATGTAGTACTTAGAACGCATGAACTGGGTTCATGTCCTACCTCAATCAAATCAGCAACTATGTGACTTTAAGGGTAAATGTTTTTCTCTTAAAGTATCAAATGCCTCACTATAAAGAAGAACAAAAATACTCATCTCACAGGATTATTATAAATAAAAACAATGAAAAATATCACAAATCACTATGTAGGGCATAGTGAGTAAACAAAATGTGTCGGATAAAGGGCTAGGAATTTAGTTTAGCGGTAAAATGCTTGTCTAGCAAGCTGGAAGCCCTAGGTTCGATCCTTGGCAGCAAAAGCAAAGAACAGACCTCACCTAAAATGTATTATAGGGGCGGGGAAGATAGCTCAGTAGAATATGCACTTGCCTGGCAAGTGCAACGGCCTAAGTTCAATCTCTAGTTCCTCAAAAAAAAAGTGTGTTAGATATGGCAGTTTGTGTATAATGCTCCCCAGAAAATAGGAGATTAGAATATCATCATGAAGTTGAGTTTTAGATACAATATAGGTGCAATACTACACATATTTTTAAAAATGTCAATTGGTTACTTCAATGATTTAGATGGAGGTTTTGCAAACTTTTTCAGTAAAGATTAGACAGTAAATGTTTCTGGCTTTCCATACCAAACTACCCATGTCACAACTATTCTATTCAGTAAGTATAGTATAAAAACAGTAGTAGTGAACTTGTAATATTTAAACAAATGGAGTGATTCAATTAATATGTGTATTTACAAAAACATGGGCTGCCTGCAGGTTTACAATGCTTGAGTTTGACCTTTGTACACTGATTTTGACTTTTGAATGGGGTCAGTCCACCAAGTAATCTGGGGGAAATCTTAACAGTGAATGTCCCACACAATTGGCCTTAAGACGAAGAAAGCAGGCATGTAGTTCACTATCAAGGAGTTGAGTTGGGGAGAAATAAGCTCAATTTTCATTCCTGATACTTCAGCCAATAATAAGTAATTTTCTTGATTCAATAGCTAAGCTGCATCTGCTTGAGTCGATGAGAACTGAAGTTGCCCTATTACAAGCAAGCTCCACATACTCTACTAGTCCTACATGATTTGCTGGCACCTGAAAATATTTAACCAGAGTTGTATCTGTATACGGCTGCACTCATGTATGATTTAGATAGCTGTTTCTGTTGCTTATTGCCTATTTTTTTTAAAAAAAAATTCAAACTAGGGGCCGGCGAGATGGTTCAGTGGTCTAAAGCGCCTGCTTAGGAGGGCTCAGGCAACTGCGGGGACTGCAGTTTGATCCCCGGCACCACATGCTGCGCCAGCGCCACCACCAGGGCAGGCTGAGCCAGCCACAAAATGAATAAATAAAGAAACAAACAAACACAACAAGCAAACAAATAAATAAATAAAAAAATAAAAAATTTAAAAAAAAGTCAAACTATTGATTCCAAGTAAGAATCTACTATATTATTTCAAAATGCCATGGGTTAACTGAGCTAAGCTAATTAGTTCTTGGCTCTCACCTGCAATTGTAGTCAGAGGGCAGCAGGGAAAGACTCACTGGTGTTGGGTGTCTCACATATTCTATTGGCCAAAAGCCAGCCCAAATTTAAACAACGGTCCTAAATACACAGAAATATGGTTCACCAAAAGCATGTCACAAGGTGGTCAGCCTGAACTTTTCAAAACAATATTTGGCTGACTTATTTAAAAGTTTAAAGCCCTATCACATCCCAAATTCTGATATTACCTAATTCACCGTAAATATGTATTTCTCTAAAGTACTTGATTACATAGTAAGGCTTGCCTGAAAAGTCTCTCACTTTCCTAAGAGTCATGGAAAGTCACTTTATAATAAAGATGTAAAATCACCTAAAAGATGTTAAGTATATTTGATTACATTTTTAAAGGTCACCTATGAGGAGAAAGAAAAGTGAGCACTGTTTGAGATTCTATCCAGAAGACCCATTTGAAAGTAAAACCAAACAAGAAGACAATAATTCTGTATTATTCAACCAAACAAAAATAGATAAACCACCAAGTAATATCAGAACTAAAACAAAATCAGGGAAACATCTAATTCAACTTATTACACAGGCAGGTGTACTTTCAGTATCCTAAGATGAATTCATTTTAGGGCACTGACATTTTTGGTCAAGTATTTTATTCCTTACGCTATGCTAAATTAGTTGCATAATTTCTATGAATTCCTCACAATAAATCTAGAAGAGCATTATAAAGTAGGCAATATCACTGGTACCATTTTACAACTAAGGCTCAGATAAGTGATTGTCCCAAGGACATCTATAAAGGAATTAACAATAAAAGGGTTTAAAGCCTGTTCTGTCTGACATCAAGTCCAACGATTCTTTTTCTACTTGCTACCCTATACCTCTGACTAACCAACATGTGTACGTGACAATCATCAAGCATTGATTTCCTCATGAAATGGTTCATTAAAATAGTACATTCTAGAGTTTATGACATAAATGCTTTCTTAATGCTGTGTTCCAGCAGTTGGTATGGTCAATCAAGTAGTCTTCCCTGTAAGATTTGTTTCTCAGAGTTCATGAGTAGGTTTTAATGGCAGAATAAAATTCTTCTAAAAATGTGTAAAGTGTGATATTCACAGATGTAATACATGCTAACGGGTATAGAATTGCGACAAGATCAGGTAAAGAGGACATAGTAATGCGCAGTGGGAGGTAACCAAGCATCCATTAATAAAAATAATGAAACTTGCCCATGGCCTTCATGAGTTTACATTCCATACAACCAGAGAGAAAAGGCAGCTAAGCAACACAGACATACATTGATACAATTAACAGTGAGCAGGCCCCTATTCCTCAATGGCTATGTAGCAGGGCTGAACTGATGCTTTGCCCACCATCTCTAAACTGAACCTCATGCTGACGAAAAATCCTGAGATATGGATTAAAATGAAGCTCTTGGTGGGTGGAAACAAAGATAAGTTTGGCCTTTCTTGAGAACCAAACCACCCATTTATCAGCTTCCTCCTTATGGAACCTTTGATAGTCCTTTAGAGTATACCTCTAGGGCTCTTTGAACTACAATATGAAACCCAGAAACTATAACTGTTAGAATAGTAGCTGAGAACACATTTATTTCTCTACTTCCCTGTGGACTTATGCTTCTTCTTGTACCTAAGTAGCAAACAAGAATATACTTTGTTTTTAGCTAGGCTACACCAACAAATTGTTTGAGGTTGAGCATAGATAAGGATAACATGCTCCAAAAGGAAAGCAAAGAACTCTCAGAGCCACAGGCAAAGGAATATTTGGCTTAGACATTGAGTTGCACTGGTAGGAAGGCAGGTATTAGCCAAGGCACTGGGTATCCTGAGGAGTTTGGTATGTCAGTATTAGCTGGAGGGAGCTCATGTATGCACTTTACAACCCACTGCTTTCTACGCTACTGGGGTCTGAATGACAGAGAAACCATGACAACTGAGATGGATGGATGTTTCTTTACTCAGCTCTCTGCCACCTTCCTTCTGCAAGCAATAACCTTGCCGCCTCAGGAGGCATACTGCAAATATTTCAAAGGCACCAAGGAAGACTTCAACGGACTTTCTGTTCTTCTTTGAGTTTCCTTTCACCAAGAAAAATTTGGGCTTATTTTCTGACTCTCCTTTCTGGCCTACTAAAATAATTAGAAGACCTGAGTGAGAATATCTGTTAATTCTCAAAATGAAATACTCACTGTTTAATTGGAAAGATTTGTGCATCTTGTCTTTCTCCTCAGTTCTATGGGGAAACTCCCAGTTTGCCTTGGATTACTTCAAAGCAGGATAAAATTGGATTTTCTCTGGCAGCGATTGCTTTATTAAAAGAAATCAATTTTATTTGGAAAGGTAAGTTGCATTTGACATTTTTCTTTTCACGTCTGATTTGCAGAAGGATATTGTTAATAGTAACAATAAAAATGACTAAATTCAGTCACAAACTTTCGGACAGAGAGCAGCCAGAAAATGCACTTATTATTCATGCCACTCATCCATCTTCTCTTGACAATTGGTTTAAAAAACCTTTATCAGTGAGCTATTTGGCTAAGAGAATATTTACCAGGTGACAACGAGCTGTACATTACTACCCCTATTTTAGACACAAGGAACTCAAGGCTCGCAGTGATCTATTGGTCTGTCCAAAGTAACACTCTTCTCTTCGGAAGATGAGAAATATTTTATTCCAAGTGCAAAATTATTTCAATATACCCCAGGTTTTCTGTTATGAGCATTGAAAAACTCACTAGGAAAAAAAAAAAGCTTTGTAAATGTACATGATACTTGATGACACTCCTCTCTGTGCTTTTACCCCAACTGTTATACTTTGGCACACTCCCCTTTATGATCAAAATGTCTCCAGCAAAGCACCAGAAGCCATTTTAAAGTGACAAAATGAGCAACTGAATCGGAAGCATTCAAGCTGTCAACCAGCAAGGTATTTTCTTACACAGAGTCAGCATTAAAAGTAAAAAAAAAATAATGGTGGATGGTCTTCTTGTTTTCTCTAATGCTACATATCTTAGTAAGAGCTGTAACATAACCTCTGGATAAAAACCATTATCAGGGCCAAAGCAATGTCAAGTAAGCCCTTCCCCATGTTGTCAAAGCATTCATTTTTGTCTGAATGACTTTGACTATCTAACTTCAACATGACATGTATCAGAATTACTTGCATTAATATTTTTTGAATGCCTTTAAAACAGAGAAAACATACATTTTGCACGCAAAAGAACAAAATTTATCTACTGAATGTTTAATTTGTATCAGGCACTGTGTTAGGTGCTGGAAATATGAGTGAAAGCCAATGTCTTAGAGTCTATAATCTATTATAGCAAACGTTTCCACAAAGTAATCACCATCAACAGGACAAGCTACCAAGCAGAAAAAGTACCTATAGCACAGCACCAAGTCTAACCAGGGAGAAGCTCCAGCAGAAATGACATGTATGCCAAGGCATAGCAAGAGTGAGCGGCCACCGTGTAAGAAATAAAAAATTGGCAGAAGTTCCTCAGACAAAGGATTGGTATCTAGAATAATAAAGAAATGAAAAACTTCAGAGCTACCCAAGTTAAAGATCCAAAGCAAAAATGAATATCTGAAATGAAGGATACTTTTTAGGTGAACAAGCAGAAATAGTGAATAAATGTGTGAAAAAATGTACAACATCATTGATTGTTTGAGAGTTGTAAATTAAAAAAATACTGAGACTCAATTTCACACTAAAAATCATGACTATTATCAAGAAATCAATCAATAAAAAATGCTGGAGGAGCTGTGGGAGAGAAGGAACCCTTCTCCACTGCTCGTGGGAATGCAGACTAGGGCAACCATTGTGGAAATCAGTGTGGAGATTTATGAAAAAAATAAAGCTAGAGATCCATTTGAGCCAGTTATTTCACTTCTCAGTAGCTTCCTAAAAAAACTAAAAGTATCAGACACCAGTGATATATGTGCATCCATGTTTATACTAGCAGAGTTTGTAATAGCTAAATCTTGGAAGCAGCACAAATGCCTATCAACAAATGAATGGGTAAAGATGTGTTCTTTGTATACAATGGAGTACTGCTCAACTCTAAAGAAGGATAAATTGTAAGCATTTCTAAGTAAATGGCTGCACCCTTGAAACCACATTATTAATTGAATTACATCAGACATACACTTCATGATTTATTTGGGCGAAAAATGTAAAGCATAAATCAGGGCCAAAATGTATAATAAATACTGTAAAATAGGAAGAAAACTTGAAATGGGACAGGGAGCTAGAGAGCGCAGTGGAAGAAGGAAGAAAGAAAAAGGGAAAAAATCAAAAGAAAGGTTCGAAAGAGAAGGATGAGACAAGAGGTTGAAGGGAAGAGAAAGGAATGGAGAAAAATGACTCAACGTTTGTCACGTACAGGTGAAAATTCTTTATGATGAATGCTATTGTTTTATTTTATCGGTCTCAAAATGTACCAGTAAACTTCATTTTTCCAAAAGAAAGAATGAGTAGTGAGCTAATTGAATGGGAGAACACAGAGCCTGTGATTTAGAGAACAGCATATATACAGGCCTGGAAGCAATAGAAAGCACTCTGTAGTAGTCAGAAGATGCGCATAGTGATGAGAGCTGTATGCATGGGCCCAGGGGAGGCGAAGTGAAGTTTGAAAATTAAAGAGCTACATAAATAGGAAGTCATTCAGAGAGAACTTCATAGACCATGGTGTCTGCAAGTGTGCAGAAATCCACTAAAAGAAATCACTTTCTATTTCTCTATGATACACAGGTGGTAAATGTGGATGTCAATTATATTGAAGCCTGAGCTCATATTTCTTAAATCCCTTCTTTCTTGATGTTATTCTTCTTATTTATTTTACAAAAAGAGAAGCAATCTAAAAAAAGAACGTTGAATAAAAATAAAATTTCTGTCATGCTAGGAGCTGGAGTCAGGAATTGCAGTTAAAATTTTCCTTTTAAAATATTCCTGGAAGTTGCTCTTTTTATTAAAAAAATGAAAAAGAAACAGTGATATTTTCATGGTATCACTATAAAGACACTGTTTTATATTACTTCTGCAGCAGGACTGCTCAATATGGTACCATTTTCAGCATCTAATGGATGGAAATACCCCATAGCCATAAACAGACTCATTATTAACTCTTTGTGTCAAGGATCTATCATCTGTCCACCTGTCAACACATCTTTCATTTCATTTCAAAGGTCATTTGAAATAGCGTCATGCCAGCTCAATAGCTTAGACAGGCTGCCACAACTGGGGTTCAGTCCCCAGCATGGCATGCTGGGACCATTCCCAGGGCACGCTGAGACAGCAACTGAGTCTGAGTATGGTGGCATATGCCTGTAATTCCAGCGCTTGGGAGGTTGAAAACAGGAGAATTACTACGAGTCTAATCTGTGTAGTGAGACCGTGTAGACCCTATAAAAAAATACAAGAAAAGGTCAATAAATACATAATGAAAATGTGATTTAAAAACAGGTAAAGAGAACTGGAGACATAGCCTAGCAGCACAAACTTGCCTGCCAGGCAGGCACAAGGACCTGAGTTTGATTCCCAGAACCCAAAAGAAAACAAACAAAAAATTTGTAACAAATGTAGAAATACATCATCAGACACTTTCCTCTGTGGCTCCATAATCTCCATGAACAGGAAATTTGGGACTCCATTGAGTTATAGGCTGTTACATTACAGGTTATTTTATGTCCTGTGTCCTCACTGAACTTGAAGGACTATAGCCAGAATATTGGCTATTCTTGTATCCGTTCTTTTTCTCTAATTATTTGGTCTGCCAACTTAAGTTGTTGACCCTCCAGAAGAGAATCTTAATGATATTATTCCCTACAACATAGGCACTTGAGCTTAACATCACTATCTTTCTGAATATCAAATGCCTTAGACATAACATGAAACAGATATGTTGTATAGTGTGCCTAAGGAGGCTGACTTAGAGAGAAAACATTCTCTCAGGTTTTCATTGGTCAAGCAATGGCCATGATTCATCCACATGGCTAACACTGACAAAAGTTTTGTAATCACACTACATGGTTTCAGGGTAAATCCTGAGGGCACCTGACTGACCTTGTCAAATACAAAAGTTACATTATTTGCAATATAGATCTTGCTTTATCCTGGTCTTAACTATCCAGCAGAAAAGTCTAACCATGAGGTATAAAAAGGAAAACCATATTAATATGCTAAGTTGCAAAAAGCTCAAGTCAACAGCCTCTGATAATGCCAGATGAACTGATAATTCACTACTGTTTTGTACTGTTGGACTATATATATAGCTACTTTCTCTTCGTGCAATGAAAACAAAAATC
>PVKN010013416.1:0-19942 GCA_004027915.1 Capromys pilorides | reverse complement strand
GATTCCACATATAAGTGAGTATATGTAATATTTTTCTTTATGTGTCTGACTTATTTTACTTAGCACATGTCCTCCAGGTTCATATGTAAGTCACAAATGAGAGGAAATATCTCTTTGTTAAGACTGAACAACATTCCATTATTTATATATATTTATATATATATAATTATTATTATTGTTGTTGTTGTTGTTTGCATCTAGGTGCTCCTCCAAAGTCTCTTGTAGTCACTCATGGGGCAGAATTCTAGAGGTCGTGATTAATTCATGATCCAGTGCTGGAATTATGTATGTCAGTGCTGCTGGGATTATGGGTGTGAGTATTACACCCACCCTTGGGCAGATAGCCTGAATGCAACATAAGGGAGGCAGACTTGTTCTCTGTTGCTATGTTTTGTTGGTGGTGCTGTATTTAGTACAAAGTCTACAGGGTCTCACTACACAGATCGAACTCATAATGATTCTCCTGTTTTCTGCCTCTCAAGCACTGGGATTACAGGCACCCACTAACATGCCTGATCTCAATCACCATTTCAGCATATGCCAGGGGTGGGGCCAGTACCATTTGTAGTGCCAGGGATTGAACTCCGGTTGCTGTGCCTGACTAAGTAGGGGCTTTAGTCCTCTGAGCTATCTGGCTGGCCTTTTCTGTTGTCATTATTGCTGCTATTCCTCCCTCTTGCTTTTTTTGCTGTTTTCCACCGTTATGAACTGCTGCCCTCCAACACGTGCTTCTATGCCTGGAAGCCAGTCAAATATGGACTGAAACTGCCACTAACTATGAGTTAAATAAACCATTCCTTCTTTAATTGTGGATGTTGAGTATTTTGTCCCAGCAATGAGAAAAAAATAACTAAGACAGAATTTGGTACCAAGAAGTGGGGTTGTTGTTGTGATTAAACCCAACCACATGGATTAAACTCATTGAGAATGACTTGTGAAAGATAGGGAGGGTTAGAGATGTCACCTACAAGAGAAGTGCTGGAATGCTTTCAGTTGTTCTGTATGGGTGATTCTGGTTGGAGCTCAGAAGACCAGAATGCTGATAGAAATCTCATCTGTAAAGATTAGGCTGGGGAGGGTTCTTCTGGGAAAAAGAATTGCATTGGCTGTTGGACTCCAGGTGATGTGTGTTATGGCTTGGCAAAAAGTTTGTCTGCATTTTGCTCATGTCCAGAGACTTTGCCTGAGACAGATTAAGAATGGTGGATTGGTTAATCTGGCAAAAGAAATTTCTAGGCAGCCCAATGTTGAGACAGTAGCCTGGTTATTTTGGGGGTTTTAGTCAGATTTATGTTGAGAATTAATAGCAAAGAAACCAGTAGGATGATTTAAAATATTATGAGTTTAGTAAAAAAAGGAAGTGCTAATAAAGATGTGGAATGTAAAGACAGAGCTGAGAGGTTCTCCATTTCTGGGAAGGAACAAGAGAATGAAAATGATGGCCTGAGAGAATCACAAAAGGGATCAGGTCTCCACCTTTTGTAGCCTCAGAACAGCAGCAGTGAGGGACTTTTCCTTGGGGAGAAAGCTAGAGAGCACTATGTTCCAGGAGGCAGTAGCTACACCACATTCCAGAATGGGAGTGGCATACAGAATTTGTTCTTTAGAATCAGGGTCAGAGCAAGCACTTGACAACTATAGCCAAGAGAGAATAAAAACTGGCTACTGCTACAGCTGGCAGCAGACTTTGGCATCATCCACGTGGCATTGGTTTTAGATGCATGCAGAAAGCAAGAGTTTTGAGGTTAAGAAGGCTTACCCCTAGATCTCAGAAGGCCTGGGAGGCCAGATAGTGTGATCCCTAGGGGACAGTGTGTGAAGTAGACAATGAGAAACCTAAAGTTCAGTGTAGACTCCAGAAGTTTGGAAATTCCAGGAATGTGGATCATCTAAGGAAAGCTGCAAGGAGGGACCAAAGTAGGCCTAAGAGAGAAGTCATGAGAGCTATTACCAAAAGTGTCATAGGGGCAGAGACATGTAAGGCCTTTGGATCTCACAACTCATCATAGTTTGCTTTAGATATTCTGTAATTATAGGATTAAATGTTTGACCTGCTGGATTTTGGACTTGCTTTGGTCCCAATGTTTTATAACCTTCTGTTTGTGCATTTTGGAATCATAAAGGTTTTCTTATGCCTTTGAATTTTGGAAGTGTTTCACTTTTCATTTGTATAGGGGCTCACAGAAAAGAGTTTGCCTTAGAACTTGTAGGAGACTTGAGACATGGACTTTTCAGCAATTTTGAAAATCTTAGGACTTTAGCAACTCCTAGAGATAGACTAAAGGGATGTACATGAGCCTTTGTGGGTCCAGAGGCAGAATGTTATGGTTTTCATCTAGTTATACCCCAAAAACCTCATGTAGTTTTCATCCATCTATGTTAGTTACCTTTTCCATTGTTACAACAAAACACCTAACATTTTCAACTTATATGAAATAAGGTGTATTTGGCTCATGGTTCAGAAGGCTCAATGCATGACCATCTAACTCCATGGCAAAATCAGCATGATGGAAGGACGTGGAGGAGGAAAGCTGCTCAATTCATGGTAGCCAAAAAGCAGATTGAAAGTGTTACGGTTTGGGTCTAATAGTCCCCCCAGAGTCTCATGTGGTTATTGGGGTGGACCTCTAGGGGTTGTGGATAATTCATAATATAATGCTGGGATTATGGTTGTGACTGCCACACTCATGGATAGCCTGAATGTAATATAAAGACGGGAGAGAGGCCTCTATGTCTGATGCTGCTGCAGCCACTTTCACCACTGCTTCTTCCTTTTCACTCTTGCTGTTTTTCTGTTTTCTGACACCATGAATTGCCATGTGCCACTCTGCTTTGGAGCCAACGGATTATGGATTGAAGCCTCCACGAATTATAAACCAAACAAACCTTCCTTTCCTCAATTTTGGGCATCAGGTTTTTCTTCCAGCAATGAAAGGAAAGTAACCAAGACAGATAGGAGAAAGTGTGTGTGTGTGTGTGTGTGTGTGTGTGAGAGAGAGAGAGAGAGAGAGAGAGAGAGAGAGAGAGAGAGAGAAAGAGAGACAGACAGACAGACAGACAGACTTGGGAAACAGTGCATTTCCAGGTGATACACTGTTGATTCACTTCCTTTCGTCCTCATCCATGCTCCTGTGATTAAAAAGCTCCACCTCTGAACACATGTGTTTTGGGGGAATTTTTTTACAGTACTGAGTACATTATCCAGCTCCTTCACACTGAGATGCATCCATGGCCTTTTATATCTTTTGGACATATTTTCAATAGTATGATTGTTAAATAATAAAAAAATGTGATTTTAAGAAGCAGTGAATGTTTAAAATTTAGAGATTTATTAGTAAAAGACACATTGCCATTAATCCTCCTCCAAATACTCTCTGAAGTGTTTACAGAATTTCTCTTTCATAAGTGTCTTCAGCTGTTGTGCTTCATCAGTGTCCTAAACCAATTAAAAATATTTAACTTTTACCTTAGTTATTTTTCTCTCATTACTGACCAAATATCCAACACTCCAAGTCAAAGGAGGAAAGGTTTATTTGGCTCAGTTTGGAGAGGTTTTAGTCCATAAGTCGCTGGTTCCAAGGCAGGGTAGCATAGCAGAAGGGCATCATAAAGGAAAATATTTCAAGGTGGGGAGATAATAGCAAAGCAACAGAGGGGTGGAGGAGAAACAAGACTCTTTCCCTCCCTCATATTGTATTCAGGCTACTTGTCCGAGAGTGGGAGTAACATTTGCACTCTTAATCCCAGCGTTGGACCATGAATCAGTCACAATCTCTAGAAACTCAGCCCCATGGCTGCATGAGGCTTTGTGGAAGAGCATCCAAACACAAACCATAGTGTCTTCCCTATTCTCATTTGAATTGTGAGAACGAGCTGGAAGTGGCACAGTGTTTGGTCCAGTGAATAAGGTAGATAAGGACACACGATCATTTTTCGGCAAGTCTGATTTTCCGTTGAATTGCACATTGCAGTAGCATTCATTATACTTTTTATCATACCTCTTATGGACACTTAAGAAAGAAAGCTCCCAGACCTGCTTCAAGAATGGTGAAATAAATGTGTTCACAGTGATGGAGAGAACTATGAGGAGAATAGTGGCAATGTACCTTTTGGGTAATAAACTTTATTAATTTAAATATTCATTGTACATTTTGATCACACTATTAATTTCCACTTCTAATGGTTTTAAGACTCACTATACTACTTTCTATAACAACTGTGTTAATTTCTATTCCCACGAGCCTTGTCTATTCTCCCTACCTTCATGAACACTTATCCCTTACTTTTTAGTAATATGAATTCCAGTAGATGTGAGGTGATAAGTCATTACAGCTTAATCTGTATTTCTCTATTGATTAGTGATACTAAATATTTTTGACACCCTTTAAGGCTTCTTTGGAAAAATGTCTAGCCAGAAAATCATACTTTATAGTCTATATAGTTTCTGCAAGTGCCCCTCCCCCAACAAAATAGAAGTTGCCTATGAGTTCTAATGCTAATGGTCATCTCTCTGATGACCATTCTAATGAACCTGAGCTCATCCTTAAAGTCCAGAAAATCAAATATCCTTTGGCATCTTTAGGCTTCCTTCTGTGATCTGTGTTCTGCCCAGTTCTGTTTCCTTGTTTCCTGCCTGGATTCTTTCGGGCTTCCAGTATGGATGTGATCCTGAAGAATGCTCACAGACCCAGTTGTTGTTAACCTGATACAAAGAGGTATTTATGTGCTAATCAGCCAAAAAGACCCTTGCCAGCCTAGCATAGAGAGAAACACCCATCAGTCTCTCTTTATTCAGCTCCTGCATGCTCATACAATTTTTATAGGTATCCGAGTTCTGTTTGTCTTTAGAATTTCTAATTTCCTCCATCATCCTTTTTCCAATTTAGTCTTCAGTTCTCCCTATACTGCTTTCTCCCCAGGAGTGGTATTCAATCCAAGCATCTACTTACAGACTCCTTTTAAGTACTCTGAAAAATATTCATTGAATTTCTGTTTCACTGTTTTTCTTCTCTCCCAATAAATTATCCTGTCTCCTCTTAGCGGCACTGTGTCTCCTTGACTGAACTCCAGACCCTTCTTGTGCGTGAAAAATCCCTTTGAATTTATCTTCATCTCCAGTGCAGGTGCACCTTGATTATTTTCCATTGTCTGCTTTGCCTTGCCTCTGTCTGGTATGAATGTGCTCATAGTGTGCAGAAGTTTGCTAATTTCCATTCTTCCTCATCTGTGCAGGTTGGCCTCCTGAGTGAAGGAACTGTGGGGAACATTTAGCTGCCTAAGCACAGATCCTTTGGCAGCCATCAGCCCCCGTGGCTGTGCTACACAGGTACCAGCCCAGAGGCCTGACTCACAAGCTCCTTAGTTCACTCCTGTTCAGATGATTAAGGGTGACTGCCAAGCTGGGTGGAGGGGTGGAATGATCCCTGCAACATCACGGTCTGAGCCTGTGCCACTTCACTGCTTCCCAATCCTAGTATAGGCCTTAGAAACCTGTGGCTGATGGTCATGCCCATGCCCACAGAAGATTGTTCCTGTTTAAATTCTGAGAGATGGTACACTTGGAGAAGAAGATGACAACATAGGAAACCATATATAGATCAGGCATTACTCTGGGAGTTAATGTCATTCATATTCCATGGACTCTTGTACATTACAAAAGATACCAAAAGGAGGTATTTTATCTTTATCACTTCAAACGTTGGCCAAGAGCAAGGGAAAAATTCTTAACCTCAAAATCAAAATGGGGAGCATCTCCCACATGATACAGTTTTAGGGGAGTCCTCTCCAAAGAAAACTGGAGTGGTCCAGAATTCTTCTTGTGGAAGCCAGTGGGCCATGGAAATGTCATGGCTTTCTTGTTAACAAAAAGCTATACCTCTTCTATCTGCATAGACTAGGATGAGATAATTTCACTGCACCTTGATATCCTCTTATGTAAAATCAAGGCAATAAATAAGGTGACTGTCTTACAGAGGAACTGAGGTGATATACTTGGTGATAATCAGCCTCCTCCTAGCTTCTGATCTATTGGTAACCTTTCAGATTGGAGGTTGTAGGTTTTGACTTTATGGGACTTTCACAAATGTAGACCCTCTACAAGCACCATAGGCTTGGGCACAGCCCACGTTCATACACGGAGCCCCAGCACTCTGTGAGGCATGTGCCTTGAGTGGAGCAAGCTTGGGTCACCTGTTGCTTCTGTTCCTTGATCACTCAATGATTTTATGCAGGTAATAGATATCATAGTACAATAGACAAGATTCTGCAAGGAATAAGAGATAATCCACATGAAACATTTAGGAAAACATTGCAATTAGTCTGTTAGTATCAAAACCTATGATTGTTTTTGATGTCTTATGAATTAGGGTGGACATGAGAGAGAGTTCAAGAGAGCCTATTTTGTTACCAACTCTGTTGATGATCAACTTGGCTGGATTGACACACTTATAGAGAGAGAAGATTGGGTTGTGGACTCTGACATCATTAGGGTATAAACCCACTGATGGGTTGATAATTGAGCGGGAGATAAGGAAAACAGCTCCAGTTAGAAAATGTGGGTCAGAAGAGCATAAGTTGGGAACTATGGTTGATCAAAGTTTCTTCTTCGGTGGCTCTTCCTCTGCCCTCTGCCCTCTGCTACCCAAATCCCATGAGTTAAGCAGCTTCTGCACACCACACCCTCTCATGATGTTCTTACTGTGGAACCAGCTGACAATGGACTGGAACCCCTGCAACTATGACCTAAAAGAAACTCTCTTCCTTCTGGTTGCAGAATACTGGTGTCACATACAGTATTTTGTCCCTACAATGGGAAACTGGACACATACTCCAGATAAAAGAAAAGTGTATGCTAATGTTTCACAGGCAGATTTTTGTGCACTGTGATCTTCACAACTGTGAAATAATGTAGTTATTTTTGCTCCCATTTCATCAAGGAGGAAACTGAGCCCTGGAGAAGTCTGATGGTTTTTCCAAGGTTATAGGGCCACTGAGTTCGAGCACTGATCCTTGTAATGCTTAACCCAGTGATCCACAGCCCACTGACTCTCACCATGAACACGAAGTCCACAAAAACTCATCTTCCTGCTGGGAGTTAAGACAATTTCCCTTTAGAATCTCTTTAAAACCATCTGTTTACTTCAGTGCCACCTGTAGCCTTTCCTTTCTCTGTTTGCCATTTGTTTCTTAGCATGAAAAGGACATCAGCTCAGCTCTTCTGCTGGTCTTTGAGATTTTGGGCATTGAGGAAAATCATCCTCTGAGGTCAATTGGAATGATTATTTGAGGGACTCAATTTCCTTCGGAGAAGGCATATTGTCAGTTCAATCTACTGTAGAATCTGTAGTATTAATGAATTGAAGTATACTTTAGGGATTTCTCCCAGATGCTTATTTTAATTTAAGCTCTAGGGGTTTAACTTTCCAAAATACTCAATTTTGTTCATTATGAAAACTAATAACTGGCTTATTTCGCTGCTAATTTGGGTACGAAGGTTAATTATCTATAGTGGAGTGGTCTCAAGCTAATCTAAAGTCTACCTGAACATGGCTCTGTGGCTAATTGATTCCCTCACGCGCTGAGAAATGAGGATTTCTTTGTGGGGAAAAAAACCACTAAGGTGGATTCTTCTTGTTACTGCTCATTGTAAAAAGAGGGGTCTTTCCAACATGGTGGGCAATCTTTCCTTTTTTGGGGTATCAGGGGATCCTTTGTACTCAAATTAGTCAGTGATCCTACTTATTTCCATCCCTGCAACTCCCTTTACCTCCACAATATGTCCAGCTACCAGCTCCTATCCCAGTTTCCTCAGTATGAGTTTAGATAATGAAAATATACAATTTAGATGTTGCTGACCCAGTATCAGTGAAATCACAGTGCCTTGCCTTCCCAAGCATCCCACCGCCAGTATCATTTTTACCTTCAAATGATAGTGTCTCGCTCTCTTTGCAATTTCAACTGAGCCAAAGATTTCATGTTTCTCATCCTTCTTGAAGGTCTTTTGAGGTCCTTCATTCTACTCCTCAGCAAAATGAATAAATTAAGGCCCAGAGAGGCCCAGGTGCATACGATAAGCCAATGTGACAAATGAGAGCAGAACACATGTTTCCTGGCTTCCTATTCTATTCTATTTCTGCTTTTCTGTGTCATCTCTGATATCTGTAACATATTCAAGCACCATATTACATTGCAATTTTCTACTATTTCAGACATGCTGCTATATATAATTCTGTTTCTTGTACTCAGAGAAACCAATTTTGTGGGAAGATGGACTAACGCTGCCTCTAGGATCCAGGGAACATTCCATCTTTCTATCATGCCTACAAGGCTAGACCTTTATCTCTTCTGCTGACTCTACTGTTCTCAGACCAGGAGGCCAAGGTCTCAGGTGTTCTCCTTCCTTTCCAAGAACTTCAAGCAGATTTGGCCCTGCACTTCCTATGCACACATTAGTCTTTGAAGCAATCTTTCTCCATCCACCTCTGATTTATTTAAAAATTACTTTCTAAACCAACTTGAAGCAGCTGAAAATTAATTTAAACTGCCCCAAAACTGAATTTGTCAATGTCCACCATTGTAATTTGTTACATTGCATTATAACCTACTACAGAACCGTGGCAATGTCAGAACTGTGATGATGTAGTGTGGTCTCCATGTACAATATATCATAAGAGCAGTTCCCTCTCTCATGATAGATGGGCTGAGCCTGGGAAGAATTTAAAAAGAGACCTAAATTTGTAGAATTTTTTACATCCTTTAAGTGGTTGAAGGCACCACCCCCAAGAGATTACTGAGAGCCTAAATCACCTTTCTCCTTCTGCTCTGCATCAAACAGAGGTGAGCAAAGACAATTAACCCAGCATATTGGCAGAATTTCTGAGCTACAATGTGTCTTTCCTGTGGCCATGCAGCTTTGGCTGTTACATTGTCCCATTCATGGAGAAAGAAATATCCATCTGCTTTTGCTAAAAGGTGTCAGTGGTTAGGTAGAATTGTGTTTCACCCATATCTGTAGCTGTCTTCAGAGTGACACGTCTTTGGCAGAGTCTGTCCCCATGAGAAGAGAAAGAACTCACCTATAGTCTCCTATACAGTGGCCTAGGATGCTTTTGGTGGCCCACACCTGTCTGGCAATCTGCTGGCTTCAGTTGATCAATACCAGGCTGAAGCTCTTCAACCACAGAGAATAATCAGGATGCTCTGGTGAAATAAATACTGTGCCCTACATTTATAAATAAAAGAAAGTAAGAGAACCTCTCAGCAGCCAACAAATGCAGGAGGTGCACAACGATGAGTTACATAAATCATTCTGGTCCTCCAAATAGTCCAAGACATCTCCAACCATTTGAGCTCAACAGTCCAACCACTATACTTACAGCAGAGAAAACTCAGGTGCCACTGCTGCTGGGTCAACAGCTTGGACATAATTGGGGCTCAGGAACTTATGTCTGTGTGTTTTACATTCTAAGCTAACAGGTCTCCAACTATCCAACACGTGGGTGTGTCCTGATCAATAGTTCAGTTTTTCATTATTTGTTAAGAATTATAAGGGCCAACCAGATAGCTCAGTGGAATAAAGCGCCTGCTTTGGCAGAACACAGTGGACAGGGTTCGATCCCTGATGTGCCCTGCCAGCCCTGCCTCCAGGGTGCACTGAAATGGAGATTGAGACTGGTTGTAGTAGTGTACGCCCATAATTCCAGCTCTTGGAAGGCTGAAAACAGGAGAATCACCATGAGACCTATATACATAGTGAGACCCTGTAGAGCCTGCCCTAAATTCATAAAAAAAAAAAAAATACACTTAAAACTTAGGAATTGTTTTGCCTGTTAAAAATAAGAGTTAAAGTACCTTCTTCTGTGGTGACAACACCGTTGGCAGTTGTGCCCCTGAGCTGTCTCCCCAGCCCCTAATTCCACTGTTTTTAACCAACTTACTTGCTTTCTTAATTGAAGACAAAGGAGTGGTTTGGGTTCATTGCATTGTATCTTAGTTACTTTCCTTGTTGTGGAGACAAAACACAGAACACTCACAAGTTAAAAGAGGAATGATTGATTTTGGCTCACAGTTTGTACAGGCTTCAGCCCATAGTCAGATGATTCCAAGGAAGGGTAGCCTGATGGAGGGGCATCCCAGAGGAGAAACAGTTCATGGCAAAGCAAACAGAAGGAATAAATATCAAGCCTCCCTTTCTCTTTTAAATCATCCAGGCTATAAGCCTTTTGGGCAGCAGCCAACCTGGAAGAAGGTGGAGGAGGCTGTCCCATTGTGCATAACCAGAATGATGCTAAATTAACCTCTGTATTAATTTAGTACCACAAATACTTATTCCAAGTATCACACACCCTAGATCTAGTGCTCTCCATGAAGCTCTAAGAAGACCTCACATTCTGAGCAGTAATCTAGACATAAGGCGTAACACATTGAGAACTGTAGGTTAACCATTGGAGTTCAAACTTATGCTAAGCTATACAGAGCTTGTGCGAGAATTTTACAGAAGATGAAATGGCAGCAGAAGTCTAACCTAGGATGTCATCACAGTTTTACCCTGAAGACTACCCTTTCTTTGCTCTGTTCTTTGTTCCACCTCCAGATAAAGTTTCTTCCAACTAACAGAACCTGTATGCAGATACACAAGGGATATGAAATAACCCACAGCAAACTCAGCAACCAGTCCACAGAGATGGGCCAAGGTTGACCCTGCTCATGAAAGGGAAGAAGATGTAGGTAAATATACATTGACCACTTGATCATGAGAGCCATTAGAGTTCTCATTCTCAGGAGAGCTTTGGATCAGACAGGAACACGTTCAAGGGTAGGGAAAAGAGGCAGGATGAGACACAACATTTGGGCTTCCCCAAATGTCTCTAATGGGTGTGGCGGCTTACACTTGTGATCCCAGAGCCAGGGAGGCTGAATCAGGGTGAGGAATTTAAGGCCACCTTGGGCTACACAGAAAGCTATAGTTCAGTCTGTACCACATATCTGACAGTCTCTCTAAAGAAATATCCCTCTGGACCACCTCTTTATGTGATTTATCTCCAGAGTCTCATCTCTGAGTTCCTGTCAGCAGTGGGCCCCAGATCTACTCACATGATAGCTTTCCTCTGATTTAGAAGTCTTTGTGGCTGTGCTGGCCCTTGGATTCTACTACAGGGGCCATCACAGTTTAAGAAGGTCAATCACCATTATTTTCAGCTTAGACTCTGGAGAATGACCTCTACATGTAACCTTGAGCTGGTTTCTCAATATCTTAAACACCAGTATTCTCATTTGCACTATATTTGACTCCTACAAGTGTCAAAGCTCTCTGACAAAGTCTTGGTTTATTCTTGTTGCTCTTAAGTCATTGACAACAGTGTAGCCCCAGAAAGACCCACACAAGGGAGGAAGGAGATAATAATTTTATCTTGGCTGAAATTTTGCGAGAAGACATACCCTTCTCCTGTGGAAGATGAGCACACATTTCTGGGACAAACCAGCTTGAATAAATTGGAGCTATTCTGCTTCTGAGCAACTGTTATGCAATTTACCACTACCTTGGGCTCTTTTAAAAATGGAAATGTGTAGCATAAGCACCAGAAGAAATATCATTTAATGAAGAACCAAAATTCAACCTGAAACATGAGAAAGAACATAAAGCAATGTGGACTTCAAAAACTACATCTCCAGAAGTTGAGAGGATGTTTAAAAATCAAGGAACTCAATGTATCCATTCTATGGTTTTTCCCCTGCTAATCACACCAAATCATATTTTATCCTGATCACACCTGAAGTGTGCTGTAGTCTGTGTTCATTGTCTGTGTATGAAACTCTAGAACTGAGTCTTGTTTACATCCATGACCCCAAAGCCAACTCACTGTGTGCACAGAAGTAACAACATCATGGACCTTTGTATTCATGCACGGAGGCTCAGATTTACTGGTTTTACTGCCCAAAATCTTAAACATGCAACGAGTGATGTAAAGTGTGGAATCTGAAGAGCAATTTGAGGTATCTTCTCTGTATGCTTCTGGCTCTGATTTGTTTTAAGTTCCTGTGTTATAAGGAGGTAAAAATATACTAAAGGAGAAGGCTTTCTCAGGCTAAGGTCTGCAAGCCTGCTAAATAGAGCTTTATTCTTTCTTTGTCTTGACTGTAACTTAATTGTTATAGTAATGGAAAACTGAGTAACACAACTTCCTCTTTGCATATGTCATTGCAGTTGTGAAAGTGCCATGTGTCTTGGTACATTGCTTGTGCTTTTCGAGTTTATTACATGTACTAGCTTTCCTGTTGTTTTGTTTGGATTTTCTAGACATAAGATCATATACTCTGAATATAATTTTGCTTCTAAGCACACATTATGATTACAACTCACAGATTTCCAGTTGTGGGTCTTCAAGTGAAATCATCTTCTCTGTCCTCTTTCTAAAACAGATGGATAAATTCTTAACTGAAAATTCCCTAGACACAAGAGGGAACATATAAGGTAGCAGAGAAGAAAGGAGAAAAACATTCAGGTCCTGAAAATTCTAGCGAGGCGTTTCTTCTGTTTGATCTATCTCCAGACAGATACTTTTTGTCCTGTATCATCTGCATAAAGTTACCTGGAAGCCTGATTTGGGTCATGGGAGGAAGGGGTAATGTGCAGCTGGGGGTGCAAAGAATACTGTCTTTAATTCTCCTTTATTATTTTGACCATTTCTGCTATTGAGTTTTGTGTAATCTCTAAGCAAAAAAAAAAATACAAAAAGAAAAAGACAGAAAACAGAAAGAAGAAAGTAAGAGAAAGAGTGAAAGAAAGAAAGAAAGAAAGAAAGAAAGAAAGAAAGAAAGACCATAAGCACACTTGCATGCTTAGATATTCCCAGGAGAGGTATCTGCAGCCTACCTCTATCCTGTAGAGGACCAAGAGGCCAAGTCCTATGGAGGAAGAGAATCAATAAAATCAGTGGATGAATTTAAGAAGTCAGATGTTGGAGAGTAGGAAAGAGTGAGAGAGCTGCCTTGTCCATTTCAGGCAGAGCCTAGAAAAGCAGCGAACTGCTAGAGATTGAATATATGTATTATATTTCAAACATGTATCTGTCAGAAAATTGGTCCCCAAAGTGACACTGCTGGGAGCTGGTGAAAGCTTTTGCAGTTCTTAAGTTATTGAGTGTGTGTCCCTGAAGGTGACTGTGAGACCTAATCTGCTTTCTCTCTGATTCCTAGCTTAGCATGAGAGCATTTGTTCATAAACTGTCTTAGTGACACTGCTGTCACCAGAGAGAATGGATGCAGGTGTCATGACTTTGAAACTCAACAGTTGTGAGCTAAGCAAACTTTTTGTTCTTTATAACTGCCTGCCTCAAGTTTTGTTACAATGCTGTTAAACCGACTAATACATCTAGCAAATAAAAGGTAAATGATCCATGTAACATGGGACTCTAACGAAGGTTCCCATTTTTCGCAAATCTCAGGGTATCTTGGATGGACAGTACATCCTCCCAATGTTCAATAAAGTGCAAATATAGCACAATTCCATGAGAGATTAAAAGACTGGGCAGAAAAGTGCCATGTAACTGGCCTAAGACTGCTCCCTTTACTGAGATTTGATTATAAGGCTGACCTTTGGGAACATGGGGTTTGAAAGGGTTCTTATTATCCCTGACTGTTCACTGTGGCCTATACAGTGGTGCATGATGTGATTTCTTCAGAATGCCTGCTTCCATACAAGGAATCTGAGGCATTTGTACGGGCTGAGCAAGCACTGCGTACATCACCAGCTGCCCATGAAAACCTTGAGCACTGGGCCTCTTCTGCTAGGCAACATCTCTCCCAGATCATCACAACTCATTGCTTCCGGGATGAAGAAAGTTCATTGTGACTCCACTGGAAGAAGATGCTTGGGAGTGTGTTCCTGGTTTCTTTGGACCTTGGCCTGTGTGCCTTTCACTTTGGTGATTGTGCTATGTGTACTGCTACTATAGCAAACAAAAGACATGAGCACAGTTGCAAGCTGAAACCTTCAAATTCAAGGGAATCCTCAAGCCTGAGGCTAATCTTAGGGACCTCAATAGAGAACCTGTTGATGAGTTAAGCAGGATAATGCAAAGAGGGACACATGGGGAGCAAATATCCAGGTCCAGCCAGGTAGAAGAATGATTGAGGTGATGCCAGTCTCCACAGAAGACAGAACAGGAACCTCATTAGCAGGACTAATATCACCAAGTCCACCAACCCAGAACTGATTGATGGGATTGAGCAGCAAAACATCCTTTGCTGCTTGACAGAATGGGGACTTATGAGCGAAATTGAGTTTAATTTTAGAAAATTAAGTCACATTTCTATTATACCCATACATGTTCTTGTGACACAAAAGTGTTCTGAGGGGAAAGCCAAAATCATACAAGATTTAGAGGAGTTAAAAACATAAAGGTAGCTCACCCCTCTACTTAATATGTCCAGTTGTACTATGTAATAGCATAAGGTCTCAGTCTCCAAATGTTCACACTGTCCCCGCTGAACATGACTTAGCTCAGCAACACAACTGCCTGTGAGTCTCATCTCCCTCTGTCCCTCTTTATGTTCCTCTTCATTTTTTGTGCTCTTTATAATTCAGTCCTACAACCATGTCCTCCTGCTACATTGTCTTAAGAAAAGGGATAACCTCAAGTGTGCCTGACTGCTGGTACGTTTTCACAGCTTTAAGCCTGAGCCAAGCATAGCAGACATCCTATCATCAAAATGTTTCTGCTAGAGAGGACAGAAAGGATAGCTCTGGAAGAGTTGGAGGAGAAAGAAAGCTAGGAAATTATTTGGTTCTGTTACATTTTTATAATTATGTATGCAGCGTGGGTAAAGGGACTCATCTTCCTCCACAAGAATTGAAATATTTCCAATGATTAGGTCTACACTTGAGCTCTACAGTCTTCCAGCTCACCCAGATTTTTACCTGATTCGTAAAGAGCTTACATAACCCTTATGTCCCTGATGTTTTGCAAAGCACCAGGAAGAACCAGGCCCCAATTCTCCTCTTAAATCTTGGATCTTCCTTCTTTTTGTCTCCCAGATGGACTGAAGAGATATTAGGCAAAGAAAGCGTGTCCCATTCACACAAAAAAGTGATACCTTTAAATAGTTCCTTTGTAAAATTAAGTTCAGAGGTTTGAAATCTATAAACCAATGGTTTATTATTTTTAGTTCTCAACTCCAGCTAAATTTTAAATGTCAAAACTGATGAACATCATAATTCTGTACTATTTTTCACAGTCAGCACAATGGACCTCCAAACCAGTGTTCCTTATTTGATAGGAGAAAGGTGCTTGGGGAGGAGACAGCTTTTCTTCAGGTCAATCATAAAGGTGGTATCTTGGCTATTGCTAAGTTCTCTGAATATCATGAGGTAGTTCTTTCATTTATGAGCTCATCCAGACCATTTTTTGAAGTTCTTCATGTTTTTTAAGGCAGCTACGCCTCTCAGAAAACAATTTTGTTTGTAGATAGTTTGAACCTTTATGCAGTGTTCTAATTCTAGTAAGTCCATGGTGTGACTCCCTTGCCTTAAAATAAGAATCTTTATTAAAATGTTTTTAAGTTGTCCAGGTTAGGCTTAAACTTGCCATCCTCCTGTCACAGCCTCTCAGAGTATTGGGGTTACAGCATGTGCCACCATGCTCACCTCTAAAGACTCTGTCACTCAGTGCTATTGTAGCCTTATCTCCTTCATTATGAGATACTTCCATGCATGGCTTTCCCACCTCTGACCTACTTTCCACTACTCTACTAGAATGTATAATACCAAAGCCATTAAAATTCCATGTTTGGAAGAATGATTCCTACCTACTTTGTCTCTTAGAGTAGTCATTGAACCTGACTCGATGCTACAATGTAATTGCTATGAGAATACTCTCCACCATAAAAGCCTCATTCATCTCAACAAGAGCCTCCACACTCTACTTTGCCTGAACTTTCTTCATTTCGCTCTTTAATGTTAACAGGGCACTTTTATTTTCCATCCCTTTGAATGTTTTATTTTAATTACCAGATGAATGTTTTTGCACATGAAAGGAAACAAGAAACCAAGGCTAAAACCTCCATTTCTTTCAATAGCATCAAATGGGATGAGCTTATATATGCCAAATGCAGTATAATGGGTTATGTTTGATGTGAATAGAACATGTGTCTTTTAAGAGAGCAATATTTTAGTAATAAGGTTGGATCATAAATAGAGCTTCAGGTTTTATAAAGTACTCTTCTGGTCAGGATCTCACCCTTGTGGGAAGTGAGGGTCAACAGAATTACAGTCATTTATACGAAAACAAGAGCAAGCTAAGTGATTGAATACATTCACAGCCAGACTTGGTCTCTGATTCTGAAGTCAACTATGCTGACAGGTCAGAAATGTGTGGCTTCTTCAGAGAGACTGTGCCAGGCCTGATCTCAAGTGTTAAAAACTCTTGTGCATGTGCACACACACACACACACACACGCATACATGCATGCATGCATGCACACATGGAAAATTCTGAATAAAGTCTGTGAGCTGCTTTGCCAATTTCCTGGTTGAAATTATACTATATAATCATACAAGGTAGGTGGGGGAACGTGGTGAAGGCTACATGCGATTCTTTCTCCTATGCTTTGAAACTTGCAGTGAATCTGTAATTACTTCAAAATAACAAGTTCAACAAAACATGACTTTAGTTGAATCGAACTTTTACTGCTTTATTTTCAGCACAATGTTTACATTTGTTCTTGCAACATAAACTACTCAATCATCAATTACACCAGGAATACACTGATCCAGTACATGAGGGATGTAATCAATTATATCCAGGGATAAACTTACTCAATTTGTCTTATTTTATGCTAATTTAAACTGACTTTCAAAAATGCTACTGTGATGAACTACATCATGAAATAAAATGGAAAATTATTTTAAAAGATTGAGACAAGAGGTGATACCTCATAAAATTTAACAGCACTAAGCATAAAGTGAATGTACTGGGCTTTAGTGATTGAATCCTCCCATGATTCACTGCTTCAGACACCTGGTAGTAGGGCTTTATTATAGTTTGAACTGAGAAATGTCCCCTAAGGCTCCTGCTGTGAAGGCTTGGCGTCCAGCTGGTGATGCTGTTGGGAGGTGGGACCTGTTGGGAGGAAGTAGGTCACATGGTAACATGTCTTTGAAGGGTAATTTTTTGCCCTCAGCCTCTCTCTTCACCCTCTTTCCCCCACTTCACTTCCTCCTGTTCACCATGCTCTACCAGGTGTTTCCCATCATGATACAATGATGTTCTGCCTCACTATGGGCCCAGAGCATCAGAGTCGAGTGACCATGGATGAAAATTCTGGAATTGTGCAACAAACTAACTCTTTTCTCCACCATGTCCCCCCCCCTGGTATTTTGTAATAGTGGTAGAGTGCCAAGTAATACAGCTTTCATAGCACAAAGCTCATTGAGATAAGCTTTGCTTGTGTCCATGGTTTGTGTTTCCTCATGTTGGCCAGACAAGACCCACAATACCATTGTCTTCAAGTTGTGGTACCACAGTTTGAGAAAGATACCACCCGGCTGGATTCAAAACCAAGGAGAATGACAAGGTTTCTCACCACAAGTAGAGGGAGGAAATATTTAATATAGAGAAATGCAAGTGCAAATGGTGCTTTGGTGGTATCTTCTCATATTTCAGGAGCTTTCATGAGGAAGCAACATTAAATCAATCCACAGAAATTGAAGCTAAAATCAATGTTGGAAGTTAGATAATGGATCATTTGACTCTACAGAAGGAAGTCTGAGAGTCTCATTAAGACAGTTCAAATGTGTCCCTACATATGTGTGGCTTGAAGTTCCCACGTTGATTATTCAATATCACTGTAGCTTTGTCAGGAGGTCCTGTTAGTGGTGTCTCAGTTACTCAAGGCAGGGTGGGACATGATAGAGAGTAAACTTTCAAGGTGGTGGCAAAGAGCAGAGTGCAAAGGGAGTGGCAGCAACTAAGGCAGCCAGCTAGCCCTTCTCCCCTCCTTAAAATGTAATGTAGATTACCTGCACAAGGGCAGGTGCATCATCCACATGCACAATAATCACAGACTCCAGAAGCTGCCCCACAACTGCATGAAGTTTTAGAGGGACACATACACATAAGCCATAACAATGGGTAACCTAAAAAGGATACTTCAGACTATGAATTCCCACTCTCACCTTCACACAGATTGGCTTCACAAACCACCTGTCACCTGGATGTGCAAAAAGAAGATGCTTGTAAGAATGGAATTAGCCAACCACATAATTCAGATGAACATGGAAAGTAGGACACATGGAGAAAGAGGTGGACAAAAGGGACACAATCAACAGAAAGGACCCACTTCAGATACTTGTTTCGAAGTCTCACCTGCAGAGAAAGAGGACTTCTGTCACAGGCTTTATTATTCAGGATGAAGTATTCTAGAAGATTCCTTAACTAACACACACACACACACACACACACACACACACACACATACACACACACACACTTAAATGAATGCAGATAAACATGCTTAAAACCTGTCAATTTCCTTGTAATATTGTAATACAGTCATACAAGATGTCATTGCTGAGAGGAAGCTGAATGAAGAGTACAAAAGATCTCTCTATGATATTTCTTATAACTTCCTATGAATCTATAATTATTTCAAGATAACATATTTGAGAAAAGTCCCCTCAATTTTTAGCTCAAACTAATTTTTGTTTATTTGTTTTTCAAGTAATTCAGTATCACAGTTACTCTTCTCTCACTGTTAGGCCAAAATATCCAACACCCAAAATGAAAGAAGGAAAGGTTTATTTAGCTCACAGTTAGTGGAGGTTTCAGTATATACTAAGCAGGCTCCAAGGCAGGTGGCACATGGCAGAGGGCAGCAGCTCATAGCAATGGAAAACAGCAAAGAGCAAAGGGAGGGGCAGCAGCTGAGGTTACTAGCAAGTCTTTCTCCCTCCCTTACATTTGTATGCAGATTATACACCCCAGGGTGGGTGTAGCATTCACTTACACCCATAATCCCAGCACTGGATCATGAATTAATCACAAACTCTAGAAGCTGCCCTACAACTGCCTGAGTCTCGGAGGGTACAACTAGACAGAAACCATAGCGTTCAGTTTTGTACACCATCATTCCATTTCTCATTATATCTCACAGGCCTAAACCATGGGCCACCAAGATGAGCCATGATCACACAGTTTCCTCCACTGGTGCCTCTAATCCTTCTTCCCAAAGCAATGGGCCTACACTTCCAATCTGTTTATTAGTCACTTTTCTATTGCTGGGACAAAATGCTTGTAAAGTGTAACTAAAAGAACAGCTTCATTTTGGCTTATGGTTTCAGTCCACAATGGGCTGCTTATGGGCTTCCCAGTAGGCAGGATGTCATGAGAATAAGGCATGGAGAAGCAAAGATGCTCATAGCAGTCAGGAAGAAGAGCAGGGAAAGCCAGCAAAATGTTGTGCCCTCCCAGGCCACATCCCATTGACCTACTTCCCTCAATTGGGCCCCATATGTTCATGACCTGTGCAACTATAAAATCATCACTGGCTTGACCCATTGCTGGGGCTGGTGTGCTCACACCCTGATCACATCTCTAGACACCTCTTAACCCCATCCAAGTGACAATCATGTTTCCCCATCACAAAAGTCAGTCCTTAGTGGGGTGAGCATGGAGAGCAATTAAGCAGAAAAGAAAAAGAAGGAAGAAAGGGAAGACAGAGGAAAAGAGAAAAGGAAAACAGAGCAAGCAAGCAAGAGAAAGAAGCAAAGCCAGCATTTGTCATTCAAAAAGATAAACATTTTACAGCCCAGCTTGACTGTGTCAAGAACACTTGTGTTTTAATAGTGTGCCTGCAAGCTTTCAAAACAAGTGTTTACCTGTCACAATAAACAGTTATGAGCGAGGAACACAAAACAGAGAGAACCGGGAGCTGGCAGGCTGCCAAC
>PVKN010013415.1:0-19942 GCA_004027915.1 Capromys pilorides | reverse complement strand
TGATGGAGTTTTTTGGGTCTTCCAAGTAGAGTATCATGTCATCTGCAAATAATGATAGTTTAACTTTTTTTTTTTAACCTATTCTTATTCCCTTTCTCTTGTCTAATGGCTCTGTCTAATGATTGCAGAACCAAATTGAATAGGAGTCATGATAGAGGACATCCTTGTCTTGTACCAGTTTTGGGAGTAAAAGTTTTACATTTTTTCTTCATTTAGAATTATGCTGGCTGTTAGTTTGTCATAGGTGGCTCTTATCAGATTGAGTTTGAGGTCATCTATTTCAATTTTCTGTAGGGCTTCAATCACAAAATAGGTGTTGGACTTTGTCAAAAGCCTTTTCTGAATTTATTGAGAAGATCTGTGGTTTTGGTTCTGGATCTATTGATATAGTGTATTAGATTCATAGATGTGTGTATGTTAAACCATCCTTGTGTCCAATCTGCTCAATGATTTGCTGTATTCTATTTGCTAGTAATTTATTGAGGATTTTTGCATCTATGTTTGTGAGGGAGATTGACCTGTAATTCTGTTTTTTACTTGAATCTTTCTTTGGTTTTGGTATCAGTATAATACTTGCCTCCAGGAGTGATTTGGGGGATATTTCTTCCTTTCCAACTTCATTGAAGACTTTGAGGAGTATTAACATTAAATCTTCTCTAAATTTCTTGAATTCAACTGAATCCATCAGACCAGGGTTTTTCTTTGTTGGTAAGCATTTTATTACATTTTTAATTTCATTGACTGATATTGGATTATTCAGATTTTTACATATTTTTGATTCAGTTTTGGTAGTTTGTACCTATATAGGTATCTGTACATTTCTCCTGTGTCTTAGATTTTGTGAGAGTAAAGATTTTCAAAATAGCTATTGATAATCTTCTGATTTTCCACAGAATCTGAGATAATTTTGTCTTTTTCCTTCCTTATTGCTTGGATTTGAGGTTTTTTTTTCCTCTTTTTGATGAAGTTGGCTAGGTTTTTTTTTATCAATTTTATTTAATCTTTCAAAGAACCAGCTTTTTGATTAATTCTTTGTATTATTTTCTTTGTCTCAATTGCATTAATTTCTGCTCTAATCTTTATAATTTCCTCCCATCTTTGGACTTTGGGCTTGGTTTTCTCTTCTTTTTCTAAAAGCTTAAGGTGCAGCATTAGGGTATTTATTTGTTGTCATTCTGTTTTCCTAATGTGTGAGTTACCACTAAAAATTTCCCTCTGAGAACTGCTTTCATTGCATCCTACAAATTCTGGTGGGTTGTATTTGAATTTTTGTTGGATCGTAGATACTGTTTAATTTCTTGTTTTATTTTATCTTAACCTATTGGTTGCTGAGGAGAGTGTTAATTTTCATATGTCTATAGGGTTTGTGGGATTTTTTTTGTTAATTTCCAGTTTCAATGCATTATGGTCAGACAATACACATGGGACAATTTCTGTTTTCTTGCATTTACTTAAGCACGATCTGTGGACTAGCATGTGGTCTATTTTAGAGAACATCCCATGTGCAGCTGATAATAATGTGCATTCAGATATTGTTGGGTATAACACTGTATATATCCCTTAAGTCCATTTGTTCAAAGGTTTGGCTCTATTCTACCTCTTTCCTAATTTGTTTTGTGTGCTTCACCTATCTTTTTGAAATAAGAGGTTGTTAAGGTCCCCTAAGACTGTGATATTGGTTATTAGATCTTCCATGTCCATTAAAATTTGTCTTGGGACTGGGGAGATAGGTCAGTAGAATGAGTGCTTGCCTGGCAAGAACAAGGGCCTGAGTTTAATCCCCAGTTCTGGAAAAAAAAAACATCTAAAATTTGTCTTACATGATTGGATGTTTCCACATCTTGTGCATATATATTTATGACTGTTATCTCTTCTTGAATTTTTCCCCTTACCAGTATGTAGTGACTTTCTTTATCTCTTTTGATCATTCTTGGTTTGAAATTCAGATTGTCTGTGAACAGAATAACTACCTCTGCTTTTTTTCTGAGGGGAGCATGTAGTATTATTTTCCATTTTTTGACTTTTAGCCTATGAATTTCTTTATGGGTTAAGTGTATTTTTTTGTATACAGATTATTGTTGGATTTTGTTTCTTAATCCACTCTGCTAATCTATTACTTTTAATTGATGAATTAAGTCCATTTACATTGGTGGTTATAATTGATATACATGGGCTTATGTTTGTCATGTAATTTTCCTGTTGTTGGTTCCCTATTTTTCACCAGTGTGTAACTGCTTGCCCTATTTCATGAATTCCTTCTGTTGTAATTCTTGGAAATATGGTCATTTTTATCACTTTCTAGAATGTCTTTTAGTATTCTGTGTAGGGTTGGTTTGGTCATCATGAAATTCTTTAGTTGTTCTTTGTCATAGAAGTATTTTGTTCTTGTGCTGAATTTCTGGGATCTTGATTATTATATGTCTGAGTGTAGTTTTAATTGGGTTGATATTATTTCTAATTCTATATGCCTCAATTATCCCAAAGTCAGGTAATTTTTCCATATTTGTGGAGTTTTCTGCTATTGCTCCTGCTCATATTCTTCTTATGTCATTTGTGTTGGCCCTTTATTTCTTACTGATACCTATTGGTCTTATGTTGCTCATCTTTTCTTCATCTTGCTGCTGTTAAATTACTTCCTGGATCTTTGTTGTTTTTGAAAGTGCTTTCCTTTCCTGGTCACTAGTTGCAATGATGTCTTCAAGGTCTGAAAGTCTGTATTCACTTTTTAATTTCTTGCATATCTTTTGTTATACAACTATAATGTTCACTCCTAAGGTCTAAAGCACAAACCCATTAGTTACAAAAGTTTGTCAATTTCTAAATTTCACCACTTGTTATTAGTATTACTAATCATACTATTGTAAACATGATATGTATCTGCCTTAACCACACGTTCTCCTTTGGATAATCATACCAGGAGGCTTTTGGGTAATAATCTCACCAAAGCCTCATTCCAAAGGACAGAAGATAGTGCTAAATGGAAAACAATATCTCACTCTTAATCAATAGAGAAGGCAAAATCTTGGCACTCACACCAAAAGAATTTCTAACACAGGAGAGATACCTAAAGAACAGACTCTTTACAGAGAGGTTCTGATTGCAGTGATACAGCTACCTACTATCAAACCTTCACAAAAATGTATCAAAGAGAATGAAATAAAGAATTCTCTCTGAAGCAGGAAAGTGACAAAAAGAAGATCATAAATTTGAAAAAAAAAAATCTGTCATTTGCCACAATTTGGAGGAGTTTGGAAGAACTTGAAGGACACCCTGCTAAGAGAAATAAGACACAGAAGGAAAAATACTACATGACCTCATTTTTTTTTCATGCAGAAAACTGTGGCATTATTTCATGAGAGATAAATGGTGAGTTCATTTGCTTGGGTATAATAACCATTTCACTATATGTACGTACAGCAAAGCGCCATGTGATACACCTTAAGCATATTTTTTACTATAATTAAAACAGATTGAAAACAGATTTTGCAACCTTATACTATGTGATTTTAAGATGTATTATAAATCTATAAACTATTATAGTGTAGTACTGGTGTAAAGATTACCAAATATATCAGTGGAATAAAACAGCCCAGAGATAGACTCACACATATGTATTTTTGGTACAAGAGCAGAACTCATCCAATTAGTAGAAGAAAGCATTATTTTAAATAATGATAGATAAATATTTTAAATAGTGCTATAACAACTTAATATTGATACATGGGAAAATGGAACTTGAAGCTCTAACTTGATTTATTTGTGGTAATGGAAATAAAAATAGTTGCCAACTGTTGGATACAAAAGAACTTTTTGCAGTAACAAATATGTTTGGTGGCTGTCCTGGTCATAAGATTTGTTATTATTTGTTTGAATCAATTAGATTACACACTTAAAATATGCATATTTCACTGTACTTAAGTTTTACCTTGAATTTAAAAAAAGATCACATTGACTGATATATATATATATATATATATATATATATATATATATATATATTTGACTGATATATATATATGCTGATATGAAATAGTCTAATGTATATATTAGATTTTGTGGTGTGGGTCCTGATACAGATTTCCTCAGTAAGAAACAGAACCTACAGATTTTAAAAAGCATGCATTTGCCCTGATAAAAGCTCCCCAAAAGTCAAATTTTCAATGAAACTAGGATCAATTCTGACCTTTGATATACAGCTTTGGTGCAGTTATTACCTTAGCACCTACATATCTTCTTATCCAAGAGAGATTATGTGGTTAAGGCAGTTACAGTTTTGTATTCACAGAACTACAATTAGGAACACTGATAATGGGTAGTGATATTTAGCAGTTGACAAATTTTTGTCACTATGGGGTTGTATTTTAGACCATAAGAGCAAACGTTATGTCTGTGTAGCTAAGCAGATATTAAATTGGGAATTTGTACTCCAATTAGTTCCCCTAAGTTCAGTCTGATCACCTTCCCTTTGTTGTACATGGGGTCTTCCAGGCAGACTAGTTCACCCCAGTTACCTGTTGTTCCCCCCTCTTGATCAAGAGAGAAAGAAAGAGGGTGTTCTCATAGATCTGGGTCTAACAAAGTGTCTCAGATTACAGGATCTGGATCTATCAATTTGAACTCATACAGGTGAGCCAGGCTTGGGTCTGGCTACTGTACTCCACTTCTTCCTGTTGCCCCTTGCAGAAGTGAAGCTGTTGTGTCCCTCTGGCAAGATGGTCAGCTCCTGGATTAGCTGGGTGTGTCTTGCCCCTAGCTTCTCTGCAGATACTTCTGCTGCAGGATTCCACACCAGGTCTGTCTAATGGAGGAGGTTCCCCCGAGTATATGGATGGTCCCACACACACTGTGGGCTTGGACACTTGCTGAAAAGGGCTAGGATAAATTTTGTGTTTGAGGATTTTTTTTTAAATGTAATTCTAAATAAAAGCTAGTGAAAAGGTTTACTCAATGAAAAGTAATAAAAACCGATGACTTAAATAGCACTTTATGGGGCAATATTATGTTATGTTAAAAGACAAAAAAAGAAGAAACAGGTCTGAGGAGATAGCTCAGCAGTCTAAGCACCTGCTTGGCAAGCACAAGGACCAAAGTTCAACCCCTGGTACCACATGTTCAGAAAACAGACACGGTGGTCAGTGTTTGAAATCCCAGCACTGGGAGGGTGAGATAGGAGAATCACTATGAGTCTGAGTTGCATAGCAAGACCCTATACCAGATAAATAAATAATAAATGATTAAAAAGAAAAGAAATAGTTGGATATATTAATGCAGAAAAAATGTTAGGAAAAATGCAAAGATTTTGTTCAACTTGAAGTGAAAATTACTGAACTTATTAAGAGGTCTACATACCATAATGAGCCTACAGTGAGCTCCCCACCCATTGGTCAAGTGATAGCTCACTATCTGTCCTCAAAAGCCAATCAGTATATCAACATCAAACATATTTGAACTTCATAGAGGCATTTGGTTAAAACATCAGATTTGAAAGAGCAGCATTCTTGGAATCAAAGATAACTGTGATGAATCCCCTATTGGCTTTCAGGGAAAGGGATATGTGGCTTCCAGTTAAAGATGAGGAATGAACAAACATATGTTTATCTCCCCACATTCTAGAATCACTAAACTGACAACACAATGTTGCTATAGTATAATCCCCACAAACAAAGAGAAAAGGAAAGCACACAGTCAAGAACATTTTAGAAACTGGACAAGCTGACAAACTGCACAGAACAGAATACTTAATCCTAAATTAATAATAATGAAAATAAAGATCAACTGGTCAAAAATTTTAAGCAACAATTCCTTTGGAAGGTCCAACTAAAGAGAGGAATGTTATTTTACAATATGTTTTAAGAACTGCCAAATCTTCAAGAGACAAACAACATTAAACAATCAAAAGCTGGGACCAGCGAGATAGCTCAGTAGTCTAAAGCGCCTGCTTAAGCAAGCTTAGGCAAGCACATGGGGATCATGGTTCAATACCCAGCACCAAATGCCTCACAAGCCCCATCCCCAGGTGTGCCCCCACACATAAATCAATTGCTTTTTGATATACCAATCATGAAGTAGCTGAAAAATAAATCAGGAAAACCATGCCATTCAGAATAGCTTCAGAAAAATACAATATCTAGTGATCAACCTAACCCAAGAGGTGAAAGACCTCTACAGTGAAAATCACAATACACTGGAGAAATATTGAAGAAGATTTTAGCAGATCAGAAGACCTCTCACATTCATGGATTAGAAATTATTAAATTGGTCATAATACCAAAATATCAAAAGCATCAAAATTTCAACACTTCACAGAACCAGTTTAAAAATCCTAAATTCATATCAAAACATAGAAGACCCAAATTAGCCAAAGCAATCTTAACCAGAAAGAATAAGGCTGGAACATCATAATATTGGCTCTCAAATTATATTACAAAGCTATACCAACAAAAACAGCCTGACACTGGCACAAAAGTAATAGAACAGAATAGAGAACACAAAAACAAACACACACAAATGCAGTTATCTTGACAAAGTGCCAAAAATATATATTGGAGAAAAGTAAATGCTAGTGGAAAAACTAAATATCTCTATATAGAAGACTAAAACTATACTGATAACTTTCACCCTGCACAAAAATCAATTCAAAAATGAAACATATAGTAATAATACATGAACTTTTTAAAATGCTGGAAGAAAAATTAAAGAAAATTCTTGAAACCATAGGTACAAAGACTTCTTGTACAGGATTCCAATAGCACAGAAAATAATAGTATAAATCAACAAAAGGAACTGCATCAAATTTTAAACTTTATTCACAGCAAGGAAAATAACCAACAGAATAAAAGCCTACAGAATGGGAGAAAATCTTTGCCAGCACCTCTTCTGACAGAGGATTAATATTAGTAATAATTAAAAGACTCCAAAGAATGTAAGACTCAAGGAAACATTATCAAAGAAAACATAATTCAACTGGTAAATGGGCAAATGAATTGAACCTACACTTCTTTAAAGAAATACAATTGGCCAAAAAGCATCTGAAAAAAATGCTTAATTAATCTTTAGTTATTAGTGAGCTGTGAATCAAGATTACATTGAAATTCTATCTCACCCCAATCAGAAAGGTCATCAGTGAGAATACAAAAGTCAATTAATGCTGACAAAGATGTGGAGGAAAGGGAACATTTCTATACTGCTAGTGGCAATGTAAGTCAGAATAGCCACTAGGGAAACCAGTATAGAGGTTCCTCAACAAAGTTAAAAATAGAACTACCATATGACCCAGCCATCCCACTCTGTGGCACACATCCAAAGGAATCAAAATCCACATTCTATAAGGATGCTTGCATGTCCATGTCTATTACAGTGTAATTCACAATAGACAAGATATGGAACCAACCTAGGTGCCTATCAATAGATGAATGGGTAAAGAAATTGCAATATATACATATACATATATATAATGCATATATATTGTGTATATTATATATATATATATATATATATATATATACACACAATGTATGTGTGTGCATTCTATAGTTAGCCATAAAGTAAAATGAAATATTAATCCATTTTCAGGAAAATGAGTTAAAGATCATCATGTTAAGGGCTGGCCAAATAACTCACCTGGAAGCAGGTGCAGGAGCCAGGGGTTGGATCCCTGGACCTGCTGTGCCAGCCCCACCCCCAGGGTATGCTGAGACAGCAATTGAGACTGGGCATGGTGATGCATGCCTGTAATCCCAGCTCTTGGGAGGCTGTAAACAGGTAGACCACTACAAGTCTGATCTAGTAGTGAGACCTTGAACACCCTGTAGACCCTTCCCTAAAATACAGTAATAATAATAACTCATTAAAAAAGATTAACATGTTAGACAAATAAGTTACCCTCAGAAAGATAAATGTCATGTTTTGCCTAATATATGAAATCTAAAAAAGAAGACATGGGCTGGCCAGATAGCTCAGTAGACTAAAATGCCTTCTTAGGAAGCACAGGGACTGGGGTTCAATTCCCAGCATGCCATGCCAGCCTCACCCAAGGGCACACTGAGACGGCAACTGAGACTGAGCATGGTGGCACACGCCTTATAATCCCAGTGCTTGGAAGGCTGAAAACAGGAGGATCCCTACAAGTTCAATCTGTGTAGTGAGACCCTGTAGACCCTGCGCTAAATACATAAAAGTAAATAAATAATAAAAAAAAAAAAAGATGACATGAAATTATGAAGGAGACTATCATTAAATGAGAGTAAGGGAACAAGGGCATATAAGGAAGGGTAAATGAATGCAAAAAAGTTATTAATTATATTATAAAAAGATTATAATTTTAACAAATTTGTTGAGATGAAACGGTATCTACTACATTCTATTAAGTGAAATGATAGGTTATAAAACAGAATACATGGCATCATCAACTTTTAATTTTAAAATGCACTAATATAGAGAGATATTAATAAATTGTCCAGGTTGGTGTTTACTTAACCATTTTGATCTGTCTCTAGGAGTGAGATGCTGAGTACATTTTCTTTTACCTAAGAGTATTTTTGATTTATGCTATTATACAATGTCTTTAAGAGGAGTAAATTAAGAATTACTATAAGTATGTCAAGTGATAGATATGGTAAGTAACTCAATTACAGTATTCATTTGATAATGTATGTGTCTCAAAACATGTTGTATGCCATAAATATATATGATTTTGTTAATTATACTTTTTAAAACTTCTGCCAAATCTTCTGATACCATTCAGCCATCCACTCCAGTAGAAGACTCAAAAATTAATTTTTGAAGAAGTTGAAACAGTCTTGAGCTCCCCAAGCACTGTTGAAGGCAGAAGTAACAGAATGAAAACAAATAGCAAATGAATCTTTACATACTGTTAGTAGGTTAAATTATGTCCTCCAAAAATTAATATATTAAAGATCTGGTTTCTAACATGATAATATTTGGAGATGAGGACTTTCACGAGATTAATTATCTATTAATCTATCAAGTAACCCTATTGATTCCTTGATCCTTTGAGCTTGGACTTTCAGTCTCTAGAATTCTGGGAAAATCAGTTTGCATTGTGTAAGCCACCCAGTCTTGGTATATATTTTGTTACGGCAGCCCAAGAATGAAGAGCTGTCTGGCCTTCTTTTTCTACTAAACATTCAGAAATCCTGTAGTCAGACATGTACCCTCCAGGGAGAAGACCAGAGATTTCTCTGGGCAATCTGATTAGACCACGAGAGACCAATAAGATAGCACCACTGAGGATGCTCTATGAAAACAAACCAACTAGACTGTGCTTTGTAAAGCTGATGATTTAAAACAATCCCATTAAAGTACACAGAGTTTTCAAGTTAGCTTTTTAGGTACCTTCATTCTGACACATGACCAATAATCAAAACTCACCAGGTCTTTGAAGAAAGTATCCATCAGAAATATAGAGACTAGGGCTGGCAATACAGTTCAGTGGTATAAGTGCCTGCCTGGCAAGTGCAAGGTCCTAAGTTCAGTCACCAGTACCACAAAAAAGAAAGAAAGAAAGAAAGAAAGAAAGAAAGAAAGAAAGAAAGAAAGAAAGAAGAAAGAAAGAAATATAGAGACTAAGACAAATAGATAATGAAGGGGAAACATTAGTAACGCTGTAATTAACATTAAAAATATATTACATATATGAAACTAGAATAAGATACTATTTTTAAAGGATGTTTAATTAGAGGATTTTGTCCACTTACAGTCAATGTTATTAATGAAACATATGGAATTATTCCTGCCACTTTGCTTATTTTCTTCTAATTGTTTTGGATAGTCTTTGTTCTTTTTCATATTTACCTTTGTACTATATTAATAATGTTTGGTTCTATTTCTCTTTCGTGTATCTATTTTTCAGAACCACAAAAAACAATCCTGAAACTCATGGAAGAACAAAAGACCTCTGGCCAAAGTAATCATGCACAAAAGATCCAAACTGGAGGTTGCATAAACCCCAGGACCTACTACAGAGCCATAATTACCACAACAGCAATTGTTATAAAAACAGGCATGTAGACCTGAATAGAGCCCCAGAAATAAACCTGAACATTCACAGCCAATTGTTTCTAGACAAACGTGTCAAAAAAGCAACTATGAAAAGCCAGCTTCTTTAACAAAATAAGAAAAGTGGATATCCACAAGCAAAGAGCCTCACCTTGTATAAAAATCAATGCAAAATGGAACAAGAACCTAAATTTAAAACCTGAAACTGGTAGAAGAGAACATATGGGAAAGATTTCTAAACATTGGTACAAGCAATGATTTTCTGCATAGGACGCCTAGAGCGCAGGAAACAAAAGTGTGATCATTAACTAATTGTGTCAACTTGAATAAGAAATGCCTAACTAAACTGGCTCAGCATTATTTCTAAGTGTCAAAGACTCACCTCAGGGAGAATTGTCACCAGAGTGGCCTAAAAGTGAAATGAAGAAGGTAGGCCTGCTTCTGTTTCTTCAAAGGAGGTCCAGTCTTTACCTCCAATTTAGACAGTGTCTCTTGGCTTCTAGAATAGACTCTTCAGTCTTCAAGCCTAAACTCTACTGCCTCTAGCACCATACCTTCAGCCTCCCACTGAAGAACCCTCAGCCGTCTTCTATGGATGCTAGCAGGACACTACAGTGAGCTCCAGGTCTTCAGCTGGATCCTTTGGAGCCCCAGTGTACAGACCTTTCTCACTCTGAGACCCGACTCTGTGGGTGGTCACTGGAAGCCAATCTTGTATATTCTTGTAAGTGTGTATATCTGGAATTAAATCTGGTTCTCTGGTATTGTGGTTTGTGTCTGCATGTCCCTGCAGAATCTCATGTGGCCAGAGGTGAGGCTTTTTCAGAAGTGGCTGTGTCTAAGGTACGTGACCCTGGGATTGATTCATAGTACAGTGCTAGGACCAAGGGCACTAGGATCAAGGATGTGAGTGCTACTCCCTCAGGGTAGATATCCCAATAATATATAAGGGACAAAAAGAGCTGTGGTTATAACTTGCTTGCTTGAACTTCTGTCTGCCATGAATGGTTTCTCCTCTGCTATGCCTGTCTGCCATGCCACCCAGCCTTGGAACTAGGCAATTTTATGAGCTGAAACGTCTATAAACTGTGAGCTAAATAGACCTTTCCTCCCTTAACTTTGGATCTTGAGTATTTCATCTCAGCAATAAGAAAAGTGACTAATATAGCTAGTAAGTGCTGATTGATACAAAAAGTAAAAACAGCTGAGATTGTATCAGTCTAAAACATTTGTTCTCAGCAAAGGAAATCACTGACAGAGTGAAAATAACAAGCTACAATGTGTGGAGAAATACCAGGCAAGTATTCATCTAGCAAGGGGTTAATATCCAGATTATATAAAGAATTCACAAATTAATTGAAAAAAACAAATAATTAAATTTAAAAATGGAAAAATGATCCAAATAGGCATTTCTCAAAAGGTGAAATGCAAAGAGCAAATAAACATACGTTATGCTCTGCACCTTGTTGTGCCCCTAAAGCCTCATGCAGTCAGGCTTCTAAAGTTTGTGACTCGTTTGTGATCCAATTCAGGGATCATGAGTGTGAGTGCTACACCTGCACTGGGGTGGGTAATCTGCATACAATGTGGGGAAGGGGGAGAGGCTTGCTGGCTGCCACAGCTGCTGCTCCCTTTACTCTCTCATGTGTTCTGCCACTATGAACTTCTGCCCTCTGTCATGCAACTCTGCCTTGGAGCCAGCCAAGCATGGACTGAAACTCCCACTAACTGTGGGCAAAATAAACCTTTTCTTCCTTAATTTTGAGTGTCAGGTATGTTGTCCCAGCAATGAGAGAAAAATAACTGAGACAATATATGAAACAATTCTCAGTGTCATTAACATCATTGAAATGTAAACTAAAAATACAATGAGATATCATCTTGCCCCATTTAGAATGGCTATTATAAATAAAATATATCAAATTCTGGGAAATATGTGGTAAGAAAAAACTCCTATATACTTTCAATGGAAATGGAAACTAGCATAATCATTATGGAGAACAGTAGGAAAGCTAAACCTCAAAAACTAAAAATAGAACTATCATGTATCAGTTATCCCACCGGTGGCCATACACCTACAGGAAATGAAGTTAGCATACAAAGGACAAATTTGCACGCTCGTGTTCATGTGGCACTGTTCAAAATAGATAAGCTATGGGACCAGCCTAGATGCCCATCAATAGATGAATAGAAAATGCAAAAAATAGTCATAAAAAAAGAAATGCTGTAATTGATAGAAAAATGGATGAAATTGAAGGACATCTTGTTAAGTGTAAGCCAGTTGCCACTTATCTCTCATATATGGGAACTGTAAATCCCTCTTCCTCTCCACCTTCTCTTCACCTCTCATCCCCCAATTACTAGGAACTCAGAATAATGTCAGTGGGGTTAGAAGAAGGCTGACTGGATATGATAAATACGTGCTGTATACATATATGGAAAGATTGCACTGAATCCTATTGATGTGCTCAGTTAATGTGTGTTAACTTTAAATTTGAGAAAGGAAGATGTACTCTGGGGGAATTTTTTTAAGGATGGTAGATACAAATGTACTAAAACCTTCAAGGATAAAATTAAAGAACCTGCATAGAAAATGGAAAACTAAAAGATAAAAGACATAAGAAAAACACAGATATTGGAGAAACAGTTCAGCAGATCCAACAAACACGTAATAGAAGTTCAGAGTGGGAGAAGCACAGTAGAATGTAAGAATGTGCGAGAGGAAATCTTCAAGGAGATAATTTTCATAAGATATAACCACAATTGAAAGATAGTTTTCCAGATTGCAAAGATCTACCAAGCGTCCTGCATAATGGGAAAAATAGACTCATGCCAATGAAATTTATCATGAAGTTTGAAAATAATGGAGACAAAAAAAAGTTACTCTAGTAAATACGCAAAAGGTACAAATTTCACACAGGGGCCTTCTTTGCAACACTGGATGCTTTAATATAGGGGTAGGAATTCCTCAACAAAGCTATCACTAACCTACAATTTTATACACAGCCAAAGCATCAATAGGCATGAAGGTAGAACTGTCAGTCATGCTAGGTCTCAGAAACATTGTTTGCTTCATGTTAAGCTAATGGGGGGAAGTATGTATGAAAAGTAGTCCAAGAGAGAGGTGGGTACGGAATTCCAGAAATCAGATCTAGCAGAAAAATAAACTAAGGGAACTGCCAAGACATTAATGAAGAGTAATCTAAATAAAAGTAGTATGGCAAATCTAGGAAGCATCCAGCCGGGTTTAGAAAATTCCAGAAGAGAGTTTACCAGGAGATGAAGTTGATAGAAAAGGATTGTAAATATAATTTTGAGATGAATTTTATTCATCTGAGAGGATTTAGTGTTGATTTAAAAAAATACTAAATGGAGTTTAAAAAAAAACTTCCAAAGCAGAAATTTTGATCATTAAAATATAAATCATCACAGATCAGCTGTGAATAATTGGTTTTCAGGGTCAAAATAATAATCTAGGAATATCAGTCTAATAAAATTATAACTATTTTTAAAGATGGATATGAGAAATGCAGGTATTGACAGGTGGTGATGAAAAGCAGCTAATTCCAACTCATCCTCCCTTGTGAGACATAAGTATACAATGTTGAAATGAAAAATCCAAGTAGCTTAAATATAAGTATGTTATTTAGAGATATAGAGACAAATACCATAAGAATCAGCTAAATTACTATCCGTGGGTGCTTTGGGAAGAGAAGGGGTGGGAATATAAGAAATGTGTATGCATGTGAATGAGTGCAATGAGCCTTCTAGAACTATGTGACTCTACGCACACAGGTAATTTTTATTTTAAAATAGAATTTCCAACAAAAACTACAACTTCTGAAGGGAGAAGAAGGAGGTGGTTGCTTGACCTCTGGGGTCTGATTTCTAGAGCCAAAGGAGCTCCCACCTACTGACTGCCTTCCCGACAGCAGCCTTTCCTCCCACCTGAAGATGCAGGCAGAGAGCATAAATGCTGCCGCACATTCCCACAACAGGAAAGCTGCCCGGATGGCCCTCACTGGAAACAGACTGGCTCACCCACCTGGAAAACGTGTTTTCATCAGATTTTCCCCAGGACAGCCTGGGCCTCAGGCAGCACCCCGAGAGACACCTGCTATCTAGAATACAGGGAACACTGGCTGTGAGGATCCCTCAGGACCTCAGCACCCACCCTGTGGATGGTAAATTCTAATACTACAGGGGAGGCAAGAACCTAGAACCTTCTATGTACTCTTCAAGACTCAGAAAGTCACAGTTTCCTGGACCACTGGGTTCAGACCCAGCTGCTGGCTTCTGCTTTACTCAGGGCCAAAGTACAGCAAAACCCCAATCCAATTTATATTTGAACCACCTTATAATTACCTATCTTAATGAGTAATTATACCTGGTATCTTTTGTTAGGGCTTACTGGAGCACATAGTAGGCAAGTTCTCTATCACACTGAGCTATGCTCCTGGCCCTCTTTTTAAATTTTATTATTAACTTTTATTTTTATTTTAAGGTAGAAACTCACTAAGATGCCTCAGGAGGCTGACATAGTTAAGCCCTTCCAACTTGAAATCTTCCTGTCTCAGCCTCCTGAACAGTTGAGATTACAGGTATAAGCCACTACCCTGAGTTCTGAAAGCCATTTGTTAATGACAGTTTTTGTGGGGCTTCAGAGGATACCACTGTCAGTCCAAACGCACCTACAAAATTTGAAAAACTACACTTCTGGACTAGAAAAGTATATGGATTGAGTTTTCTTTTAATAATCATGAAAGTCATTTACATATATGATAAAAAGTTATGACACTATACAATAACACTTAAACAATAACTCTCCTCCTTGTCCAGGATTTAAGGGCCACTGTCTAAAGACAATCATGTAAGTGGTTTCTTACAGACCACGGGCCACGCTCTCTCTCTAGAGAGACAGATATTGCTATGTACCATCTATTTTAGTACAGATGAGAGAATGCTCTACGCAATGCTCTGCATCTTCCTTTTTCTGTGCTTAACATGTCTCAGCAACATGTGCAAATCCGAAAGATCCATGACAGACTCACCATGTTCTTTGTCACAGCTGCAAAATCTCCCCCTAGGTAGAGGTATCTTAGTTAAACCAGTCCTCTCTTGGTGTCATTTCTATTAATTGGTGGTATGATGAGCATTCTAAAAAATTCATATTAGTGACTGCATTCATTTATGAATATAAGGTATGATAAAAAGTACAGTGAATATTTAAATTAAAAATAAAAATGTATTACAGTAAAAGATACATTGTCCATTCATCCCCCTCAAAATACTCCCTCTCTCTTCAAACAAGTTTACCCCAGCATTTCTGCCACTTTCTGAAGCAGTTCTGGAAGAGCTCTTTTGGATCTCTTCTGGTGCTTTTGTAGCTGCCTCAAGGTCCTGAACTGATTCAAAACACTTACAGCAAGTTCTGCTAAATAAAAGCCTTACAGTGTGTCCTCATCCAACTTAATCATCAGATCTGGGACCTCTTCCCCAAAATCAAAATGACCACGAAAGGTGAATGTTAAATTAGTCACTTCAAATCAAATTTATCTTGATGAAACCCTGGAAATTCAAATTAGAATTCTAGCACATGGCCCCGGGCACAGGACCCGACTGTTCTGCCAGGCCACTCTATTCTCTGGGCCTAGTGGGTACCCTTGCACAAAGTAGATGCTCAGTAAATGGCAGCTGAATGAAAGCATAGATAAACATTTTCTCATTTGTGTCATGCATAAAAAATACAAAGGCAAGTCAGAGAAAGTATTTTGGATGTGGCAAACCTCCCAACTGTATTTGAAAAAAAAGCACCCAGGAGCTTTAATCCACAGTCAAACTGGAGAAATTCCACCAACGCTGGGAAATGTTCTGTTGGACAACAATTGACAAAATCATCCTGAGGAAAACACAGGCAAAAAGACTCAGAAGTCCCAATAACCAAGCCAGGAAGATGAAGTTGGCCTCCCAACTCCAAAGCCACGTTGCTGGCTCTCTTTCTCCACCTCTGCCCAGGGACTGCAGCCAGTATGCTCCTCCAGGAGAACACAGTGACAACCCAAAGCCAGCACATGTCCATCTCACAGCTGACTGGCTTTCTGCTGGCTTTCATTCATCTGCCCTTGAAAGCAAACACACTGCTTGTGGGGTTACTGTCCTCGCAGATTCTGAAAAGCAGAGAGATTAGATAAGTTGCTCAAGGTCACCTATCGCAAATCCAGGATTGGAACTCAAACGGCTCCCTAGGCTCTTCTGCCCAGAACAATGTTCTTTCCTCGGGGGAAACCCTCCAAATTCTGCCATCCCTCAAACCCAGTCCTGCCCTCTTTCCCAGGCAGGGGTCTCAGCTCCCAGAAATCCCTCCCTTGCCCCTGGATCTAACAGGTCTTGCCCTGAGCCTGCATTAGTGATATGCCTCACTATTATTCAGCTTCTTAAGGCACAAGCTGAATAATAGTGCCTGTGAGGACTGGTTTGGAAGGCTTCCTATGTTCTGCCCCCACTCCTCCAGGCAGGTAGTCTTGCCAGTTCTCTAGCCTGGGCCAAAGAGCTCAGGCTCCAAAGCCAACTTGGTTCAAGTATACTCACTGTCTCTGTGACCTCAGACTATAAGATAGGATAATAATAATTTTTAAGAAAACCTTTCTCATCACAGAAGTTTGGCGAAAGTAAAACCAACCGGTGCGAGGCCTTATTTTTCCTGGACTTCCACTGTCATTGGGCCCTGGGAATCCATCACCATAGTGAAGTGCCTGAAAGGAGGGCACTTCAAATGCCCTAGGGAACCCTCTCCAGGAAGCAGCCTCTTTCCTCCACAGCAGGCTTTTCTCCTCTTTCCAAGCCTCAAAGTTCCCACAAGATGAATTCTTGTCCTGGCAAAGCCTGAGCCCACAGGCTGCCCGGACCCCCACTGCTATCATATCCTGGTGACTACTGGCAAGACAGAACTGCCAAAGAATAACTAGGAAAGGGCTGTAGAGGCCCTCACGCCAGGATCTCTCCCATTTTGCTGGTCGCCAGAGAGCCTTCACCTATCAGGAATGACAACAGTTCCTTCCTCCAGTTGTTCTGGGCATTCCTCAGCCACCTTCTCTCCTTTTTCTCTTTCAGAGTTCCAATGAGCTCGATCTTAATTAGCCTGACAAAACTCAGTCACCAGGGCAAGTCTTTGAGGTTGGGGATTTCAACAAAGCTAAATCACTAAATCCTGGGGCCGCCAGCCTGTCTTCACAGCTTCACAGGCTCTGCCAGAAATCACACTTACTCCATGCAGAAACCACAGCCCTGCCGGCTTAGGTGCCCCCACCCCCACCCCCACCCCAGGCAACCTTATCAAGGCAGGCCCGCCCATCTTTTATCTGACTGCCATCTCTAAGTGCTTCCATCCCTCTGTAGGTCCCATAAAAGCTGGTAAAACACAAGGCTGGCTAGCTTTTGACATCACTGACTTCAAAGGCCTCCAGGTCTGTAGGGCCAGTCTGGAAGCTTTGCTAAGTTCAGAGCCATGCTCAGGGTGGCTGGGATGACCTGCTGGCCCTGGGATCACTCTGGGAGCCTTGAGGCTTATCAGTAAATGTACAAAAGTGGTTACAAGCACTGCGGGACCCAAGCAGCACTGGTTCAGATCTCAATCTGCCACTCCGTCATGGGGCCAGTTCGATTTTCCTTGTTGCTCTCAACATTTTCACCTGCCAGATGGAGACGAGATGTACCGCCTGATCCTTCGGAGGTCATTGGGAAAGACCTGTTGAAGAGAGTCCTTGGTGTATAGAGAATGCAATCCCCTGGGACCTCTGAGGTCCATCTATATGGGACCTGTGTTAGCATCCAGGGTGATGCTGCGGGGGGCGGGGGGAGCATCAGGAGGAAGTGAGTGACAAAAGCATGTGCCACAGTGGTATCCACAACTTCTACTCCCAACTCCTAGCCACCACCCTTCCTGGGCCCCTCAGAGTTCAGCCTCCACACCCCTCACCCTGTGGGGGCAAAAGTTCACCTTCAGGGAATGGGCAGTTTCTGTTTCGTGGGCTTTAGGTTTGGGAAGATGAAGGGTTCTGGAGATGGATAGTAGTGATAGCTGAGCAATAGCATGGACACTTTCATGGTACCATGCTCCATGTCACTGAACTGCACACTTAAAACCAATAAAATGCTAACTTTTTTCTCTCTCATTTTGTGTATTTGGTATAGGGTCTCACAACATAGATTGGACTCATAATGACTTCCTGTTTTCAGCCTCCCTAGCCTGGACTCTGCAGCTGGCTCAGCGTGCCCCAGGGGCAGGGCCAGAGCAGCATGCAGGATCAGGGATAGAACCCTGGTCCTTCCACTTGCCAAAGCAAGCACTTTGTCCGCTGGGCTATCACCTGGCCCTTAAAATACTAACTTTTGTTATGCATTATTTAGCACAAGCTTATTAGAAGTCTGACACTACCTCCACCCCACCTCCCTCAGTAAAGGAGGAAGTCAAGAGCAATGAAACAAGGTGACTACTCCAGCTGACAGAAGGAATGAAGCAAAACGCACTAGCCAGGTGCGTCTTGCTGGCCCCAGACTCATCCTGTATCCTGTCAGGCCCCTGTCTAGAGGCTGATCACACCAGGAAAAGACAGGAAAGTCTCCAAAGGCATCTGTCATGCTCTCTGCCCCCCACAGAGGCCTGGGGTTCAGGGTTGCCTGGCTCACACCCACAAACAGTGGCTGCTTGGGACCCCTGCTCCAGGTCTTCAGTATAAAGAAGTAAGTGCAGATGGGAGAGAGGAAGAGGGAATTAAGTCATCCTGCGCTTTTCTCCAAAGTTTCACTGAGAAGAATCAAGACGCTTTTTGGGCCTGCTGCCCAGAGGCAAAATAGGAGATGAAAATATTTATTTGTTTCTAAGGCTCTCACAATCCTGGGATGAAAAGCCCACCTTGGTTGTAACTTACTGCAGGTCAAGCTGGCTCCAGGGCAGGCCCTCCCCTCGGGCAGCCCCCTACTCGCTCAGGTCTTGGGCAAGAGGTCCCACAGTCCCATGGGGAGAAAAGGGAGATCTCTGTCCCAACAGAAACTGAATCTCTTAGATGAAAATTATCCCCTGTGGGCATCAGGGAGCCATAAATAGGCCTGAAGCCCCTGTTGAATCACCAGAGCTAGCACTGTGTCAGCAATTCTATCTAAACCAGGGTTTGCTAGGGGATTAACTAGCAGCCGTAAAAAAATTGCTCAGGGCTGAAACTTGGCCTAAAGAAAATCTCAGCTGGGAGTAGTAGATGCTGAAAAGAAAGCCAGACAGACACTGCCCCCAAGCCTCCTGAGGACAAGGGTTGCAGCGACATGAATCTCTTACACTGGAGTTCTGCGGTCACCAACAAGGACAAGGTGGTGATTTAGAGCACCAACTGAGGTAGTCATAATTCAAAACTTGATTTCTGTAATTGTTTTAAGCTAAAAGAAGGGATGTTTGCTGCACCAAGAACTTGGAATAGGCCTGAGTTGGAGAGTATGTAATCCAAACCCTCTCCTTCCTATGCTGACAGCTGAATATCAAGCAAAGAGACGCTGACCACCTCAGGGAACCAGTCTCATATAATCTTACCCTGTACGTCTTCAGGATGGTGGTACTGGCTTCCACTCCAAAGGTAGAGTTTTGAAAGCAAAGTCTGGGAATCTCATATGTTGTACGAGTAGAGTAACTCCAGATATTATACAGGTATAGTCAGTGAGAAAAGGATGTTGTGTTTTGTTTTGTTTTCCTCTTCTATGGACGGTCTGATACATCAATTAAATAAAGCTAGACCCTTCTGCATACCATAAATGGAGATAACTTCCCTGTGGACTAATAATCTAAATGAAAAATGTCAAAAGAAAATTTAAGAGTAAATTCATACTGTGGAAAGATTCTCTAGTCATAAAACCCAAAAGTCATTTAAAAAGGAATGTTTTA
>PVKN010013414.1:5944-20042 GCA_004027915.1 Capromys pilorides | reverse complement strand
ACACACACACACACACACACACACATACACACACACATGGCAAGCACTGTCACATGCTCAGGACAGCTGACTTCCACCTAAGATTGCCTTTAGAAATGAAGTACCAGAGCCACAAGCCAGGCTTTGTGACATTGGGCCTACTGCCCATGACATTCCTGCAGGCCTGGGACGCACCAGCCCCCAGAGCCAAGGACACAACACCTGGGCCCGCCCCCAGCCCCCGGCCCACCTCCCCAAAGACGATCCTAGGCGGCTGCCGAGAGATCTGCTTGGTCGGCTTCACCGTGGTTTTCCACGTCCTCCCAAAGAAGTGTCGGTAGGTGACGTCAAAGAGAGACACTCGCAGATGGCACTCGACCTCCGACAGCACCTCCAGCGCACCCTAGGAGACAACAGGGATGAGCCCTGCATGAGCCGTCATAAGCCACCCTGGGGACACTGAGGGGCCACCTGGCACTGAGACATGGGCACCACCCTGCTTATGCAGCCATCCGCCGCTCAATCTGTTTTGGTCTTGGTGAGGCTAAAGTCAGGGTGCTCAGCCCTGCCCTGGCCAATCAGAGCGCTGATGTCCTCTGGACATGGGTGACATGGGTTCAAGATGTGCCCAGAGCCAGCGAAATGCAAGGGGCCAGCACTGTGGAGGCAGAGGCACCAGCCGGGACGAGGGCCCACAGCAGCTATGACTGCGGACACCAGGCAGAAATGAGGAGGAAACCCGGGTCAGGTCCCAAGAGACTCCAGACCAAATCATACCTGAAGCTCCCGAAAATTCTGGCTCTCTGTGAGTTCACCGTAAGCTACTTTAGCTTTGTTATTTTTTTAATCATCTGCACCTAAGTGACTTCTTCCTGACATGACCAGCAGCACTTAAAACCTCAACATGCTGGGATAACTGAGGGGTGCTGGGGGGGCGGTGGCAAGGTGAGGGCTGCAGGTGCAGCGCAGAGCTGCCGTGGCTCACACGCAGGCTCTCACTTCCAGCACATTCCCAGCTTAGCCTCCAGGCCTCCTGTCGCTGGTCAACACCAGCCAGGATGCAGCTCTCCCCTGCGGCGGCCTCTCTGCCCCTCTTACACTCTTATTTAACAAAAGTTTGCTGAGCGCACACTGTGTGCCCACCCTGTGCCAGGCTCTGGGGATGCGAGGGCGATCGAGGCCACAGTCTCTGTCCTGGTGGGGTTCACGCAGGAACAACGGGGAGAGGGCCGAGACAGCTGGGACAGAGACAGGGTCAGAGCAGGTGCCGTCGGGGGGACAAAACCTGGGCCAGGACCCGGCAGAGCACAAGGGCTGGGAACCTGGCAGGAGAGAGCTGGAGCGCAGCAGACGCCCAGGCCACGGAGCAGGAGGGCGCCCGGGTGCCAGGGACAGAGACCAGCACACCACCTCTGCCGTGTGAACCAGGCCCTGGTTTTCCGTGTTGTCGGAGCTCTGGCATTGGAGCCTGAGAGACAGTGTGACCTGCCTATAAGAACGCTGTGTGTGTGTGTGTGTGTGTGTGTGTGTGTGTGTATGTGTGTTATTGAGGCCTCAACCTAGGGCCTTTGGATTGAGGTCAACCCACTTTGAAAAGAGGGTCTTACTAAGTTGCCTAGGATGGCCTTGAATTTTCAATTCAAAGTTCCTGCCTCAGCCTCCCGCAGTGCTGGGATTACACACGTGCCCCAGCGCCCTGCTCTCTACACAGCGCCTCTCCCACCCCAGTGGGCACGTAAGCGTGACCTGGACCTGGAATGCCGGCCCACGCTCCACCCACAGGCCAGGCCCTCAGCTCCCGCACCTCCGTCCTGCTTGGGCATCTGTCTCCTCCCTTCTCCAGCTTCCTGTTCCCCTCGCCTCCCACCACCCTCTTGGCATCACCCCAGGGAGGTCAGCCCCAGGCAGGGTTCAGACTTTGCCCCAGAACACCAGGGCCTCCGGCTCTGCGCGGCTCTGGACCCAGGCCTTTTGCTGCTGCATCTCCAGACCGGGCTCCGCATCTGATCGAGAGCTGGGGGATGGGAACTGAGGCAGAGTCACCTGCGTGTCTCCCTGATCCGAGCAAAACAGATACCCGATAAATATCAAATGGGATTAAAGCAGCCGCCCCTGGGAAAGAATCAGTGTCCAGGAAAAATTAAGCCAAAAACTAGGCTGGGTTGGAGGAGAAACACACTCAAACAGCCTAATAAAGTAGCTGAGCTCCAACGCAGCGCAGGACCTCCCGGCCCAACAGCTCCCTCAGAGAAGCCTGCCAGCTCCAAAGCACTGGAAACTCACCACACCCAGAACCATGTGAGCTCCTGAGGTGATCTGGGTCAGGCTGTCCTCCTGGACACGTTTCCAACCGTACTGCCCAGGTGCTGCCTCTGGACTGTGTTCCTGGAATCTACACTGCATTTCTCCGTGCACTCCCGGAACCCCCGACCTTTACAGATACGCGGGTGTGGTGCCTGCACTGTACAGGGTCTGTGTTCCTGCCGCTGGGATGGACAGCTGTCTGTGCTTTGCTCCCCTCCCCTGGACCGGCTCCGGCTTGGGCAAGGGAGCTGCTAGGCCCTCGAGAAATGAGGTACGAGGCTCCCCGGGAATTTGTCTATAGATCGCTATTTCTTCCTTTAGTGTGTGATGAAATTCAACGCCACATTCTTAACGTCTGTCAGGCACGTACTGGTCCATGACCCCTTCGTGGCACTGGAAACCCGCCTTTCTTTAGTGATCATTCCAAAGAACCGGCTTCTGATTCCCTTGCCAGCACGCTCTACCAGCGACTCCGGCTCAGGCACTTACCACTTCCTGTTTTCCACCTCTGCTTATCTGGCTTCTTGAGATATCACTGATTTTGTGCCTCTCTTCTTTCCTTTTCTTTTTTCTTTTTTTTTTTTTTTTTTTTTTTTTTTTTTTTTTTTTTTTTTTTTTTTTTTTTTTTTTTTTTTTTTTTTGTCTTTTTGAGACAGGGTCTCGCTATGCAGTTCAGGCTGGCCCTGACCTCTTTTGTAGCCCAGGATGGCCTTGAACTCACACGGATCCTCCTGTCTCAAGCCTCCCAAGCGCTGGGATAACAGGCGTGTGAGCTGCCACACCCAGCCTCTCTTCTTTTCTAATATAGTTACAGAAAGCTACGCATTTCCATCAAAGGGTTGCCATCATCCACAGCTCATGAATTTTTACATTTCTTCCCATTACTCAGCTCAAATTAATTTCAAATGTCTCCATGAAGTCTTCTTGGGCAGGAGGGCTGCCTGGCAGCAGGTCAGCTTCCTGGGATCAGAGGACTTCCTGGGCACGTCCGCGGCTCTCACTGCTGACCTCCACCTCAGCACCGCCCTATCTGTGCGCATTCTTGCTATAATCTCAATGCTTGCAAATGTCCTGAGACATTCCGGAAGCCTGTCACACGGCCTCTTACTGAGTGGTCCATGCACACTCCCACCCTGCGCTCCGGGGAGGGGGGATTTAAGAAATGGCAACGTGGCTGACAGTTCCCAATCCTTTTTTTTTATCTATACGTTCTATTGATTAGAGTGAGAGAGAAGAGGAAACTCTCCAGCCGCGGCTGTGAATCTGACACACACGCCCCCTCACTTCTACCCAGTTCTGCCCCCAGAACAGGACCTGCGGTCTCAGAAGCCTCCTTCTACTAACTGGTGACAGCGGCTCGGGGTGCCCAGGCTGCAGGGACACTGGTTTCTGCCAAATGCCCCTTCCGCTTCTGGGAGTGCGGCATGGATGCGCACACCAGGGGGCGTCCTGACTCCCAGCTGGGCTGCATTTCATCTGCATCCTGGGTGCTAGCGCGGGAAAGGACCCCCGGGTGTGCACCTGCTCCTCGGTGTCTTCTGCTGGGATGGGGGGGCGGGACACGACGCGGGAGCGCGCACGCAGCGTCTACCGCACCTTCTCGAATACTGTGAGCTGTTGCCATGCTCCCTGTGGGCAGCCGCACAGAGAACGCGCTTGCCCAGGGGCCCAAGGCCCAGTTCCCTCCCCATCGCGCCCCCAAAAAATGAACAAATCAAAGAAAAGCAACACTCCTTCATCCCTGGCCCTCTCTTCATCTTGAAATCTACTTTGTCAGACACTGGCATGGTCTTTACGCTGCGTACTCACACGGTTTTTCCTCCGTGTCTTTCCTTTTCAGGCGCTTCTCATTTCAAACAAAGAACTGAACAAAACCAGCAAAAAGCAGTGGCAAAGTTTATTCGAAAAACTAAAAGTGGGGGCTGGGGAGATAGCTCAGTAGAATAACTGCTTGCCTGGCAAGCGCAAGGGCCTGAGTTCAATCGCCGGTTCCACTTAAAAGAAAAAAGAAAAAGAAAAACTAAAAATGAAGAATAAAAGAGAAACTGGCTCTGCAGAGCAAGCTGGGGCCTGGTAGAAGAGGAACAACCAAGATAAAACAATATTCTACAAGGCCAGGGATGTCACTCAGCAGCGCAAGAGCCTGCCTGGCAGGCTCAAGGTCCTGAGTTCGAGTCCCAAAAATAGTTCCCAAAAGAAAAGAAAGTTCCACAGAAAGCAAGGCGGGCTACTGCAAAGAAAGCCTTGGTGGCTTCCTCTCGCTTCTTCCTTCTAATCTATTTATGTCCTTCTGTTTAAACATACTTTTTCAAAATCATATATTATGTGCTCTTAAATGCTAAACGCTAACACATAGGTTTGAATCAGAGACTCCACTTGTAGAAATTCTATAGATTTTTTTTTTAAAGGTAGAGATTATTCCTTGAAGAAGTATTTATAACAGAAAATTACTAGCCAAGCCTAGTCTTCATCAGTAAGGACGCTGTGATTTGGGTCACCATCGTCTCCCCCAAAGCCTTCTGTGTTCAATACTGAGGCTCTAAAGATCAGATCTGGGAGCTAAACTGCTGGGCTGCGTCATCCACGCAGGAGCGGACGCCCGAACGTGGTGAGGAGGTGGAGCCTCACGGGAGGACGCAGGGCGCTGGGGGTGGGGCCTGAAAAGGTTTACTCTTGGCCCCGCCCCTTCCCCTCCTGGCAGCTCTCTGCCCGCTCTGTCGCCTGGCTCCCCTGAGCAGAGCAGCTCTCCTCCGCCAGACCCTTCCACCAGGATGTTTCCAACCTGCCACAGGCCCGACTGCAACAGAACGAGTGGCCCGTGGACTGAAGCCCCTGAAAAGGGGCGCCCAAGTAAACCTTTTTCCCCCTTGAGGCTGTTTTCCTAAGGTACTTTGTCACAGCGGTAGGGAGCTGAATAGCTCAGGGGGCCTCCGTAAGGGACGGTGCATCCCTAGCAAGCGAGAACGAGAAGCGTTTTCTCGTAAGAACATCAGCAACTTATACAATATATTACTGGGCTGGCCAGATAGCTCAGCAGACTAAAACACCTGCTTAGGAAGGGCAGGAACTGGGGTTCAATCCCTGGCCTGCTGTGCTGGCCCTGCCCCGGGGGAGCCAGCAATTGAGACTAGGCATGGTGGCGCACGCCTGTAATCCCAGCACCTGGAAGGCTGAAAACAGGAGGAGCACTGAGTCCAATCTGTGTAGCGAGACCCAGACCCTTACTAAAACACATTTTAATAAATAAACATATTATTAAGATTATCTTTTTAAAGAACAGGGTACGGGGTCAGAAATGCTGGTGCACACCTATAATACCAGCACTCGGGAGGCTCAGGCAAGTGGAGCTACAGTGGGAGAGCTGAGCTACGCTGGGAGACCCTGTCTCAGAAAAACCTAAATAAGTAAATGACTATATACATACATAGAAAGTACAGAAAATACAGTAAGCTAACATTTACTTCTTTAAAAAAATATGTAAGTGTATTTATCTGCTATATTTGCTTAGGATTTCTAGAATGTTGTAGAAAAGCACGGGACACTGGATGTGTCTCCAGTGGACACCAGGTTCCATGGGGACACAACAGATGATGTCGTTTCCTGTGTCCTTGTGAATTTCCATCTATGTGCACCACCTTTTCAAAAAGAAAATAAAATCGGAAGGGAGCCCGGGGCCAGGAATGCCTGTGGCCCGGACGGCTGGCTGCACGCTCCTGGACACCGCTCCTCTCCTGGGGGCTGGCAATGCTGTCACCTCTTTCCTGAGGCCGCAGTGAGGGGTGCAAGCAGCAGCACAATAACAAAGTGCAAGGTGACAAAGCTGTGAAGGCACAGCTTCCAGGTGCCAACGCCAGGGCAGGGGCCGGCAGGGCCCGACCGAGCATCTGCAGTGGGTGGTGGGGCCCTGGTGACTTAATCACCCCCGAGCATTCAAAGGCCCAGCACTCCTGCAGCTCCCCATGAACACAAGTAGCTTCCGCAGGCTGCAGGGGAGGGCCATCTTGGCAGTCTCGCCCCGTAACTAACGGCTCACCCCGCCTCACTCGAGGGCCTCCCGAGGACATCCGACCACACGCACATCCCACAGGAGGCAGCGGGCAGCGCACGCACCCAGCAGCTCAAGGGCACGGATGGCCGCAGGGCCAGCAGGCCACGGGCCTGCATGCGCAGGAGGCTGTGGTAGCTCAAGCCGCAGATGGAGCTGCCTGGATATCCGTAGCTTTGCAGCCGTATCTCGGCCTGCCAGGCTGACAGCGGGCCAGGCCCGGGGGCACACGGGGCCACCTCTTGCAAGCCATCTGGTTTAGACATAGCCCTGGAAATCAGGCTCCCTGGGCTTGCACAGCTCTCCAGCGTGGGTAGAAGAATCCCTCACCCGGTGTCCAAAGTGCTGACCCAGCTGCTGAGTCCCGTCCTCCTGCTGATGGGCCACTTTGCCTCTGGGCACTGCCACAGCCCAGGCGCCGGGCACGGCGCTGAGACTCAGTGGTGAAAATCAATAGTAACTGGAAACCTCATCGCAGCTGAGAGCAGCTGACTACGGATAGCGAATTTCATTACCTGCTTAATTAGCGGCCCATCAAGCCACTTCAGGACACACTGGAACGCCGTGGACTCTTTCAAAAGCTGCCGGGCTCTCTGCGGATGTGGAGGGACAAGTGCATTCTGGGCAAAGATCTTGTTCCAGTCGCTCATTCTGCTCGCCTGATCCTCTCCTGGGCCTCAGGGTCACCTGCGCCTAAGGAAGAAAGAAGACGTCAGGGCCACGGTGCTCAGTTCCCAAGCTCCACCCCCAAGCCCACGCTGCAACCCCAGTGGAGCCCCGGCACTGCAGCCTGCGCAGCTGACCCACCCCGGCACGGCCTCCCCCTAGGAAATGCACCCACACTTTCTATAGGCCCCACCCCCTTTTGTGGGCCAATCAGAGCACAGACCCATTGACTTCCTTACTGGCGGGCAGTCATAGCTACTTTGCTTGACGCTGAGACAGACCATCTGACGCCCCAAGTTAAAGGGGGAAAGGTGTACTCTGCTCACAGTTGCAGAGGTTTCAGCTCATAGTCGGTTGGCCCTCAGGTAGGGCAGCACGGTAGAGGGGCATCGCAGAGACACAGCTCACAGTAAAGCAGGACAGGCAGAGGGCAGCAAGCAGCCAACGACAAGTGACCTCTTCCTGCCCCTTCTATTTTGTCCAGGCTGGCTGCCCTTAGCCCTAGCACTGCGCTGTGAAGCAAGCCCAGCGTCACACAACCCAGAGACAGCCATCTCCAAAAGGCCCACCTATGACCATGAGGCTTTGGGGGGTCATCTAGACACACACTGGAGAAGGTACCACAAGAAAACACAAGGTGAGTGGCAATTTAAGCCCAGCCCTAGTGCACAGCTGGCGTGGGGTCCACACAGCATGGCCCAATCGGCACCAAGTTGACCTAACACTCAGAGCCTCCTCTGGCTCTGCTCAGAAACTATGGTCTGTGGAGAGAAACTACGGTCTGCAGCTGCCTGCGGCCACCATGCAAACAGCTACTGGATGTAAGCATCGAAAAGAACAGTGCGGAAGCCTGGGCTGGCAGGTGCACAGGTCACCCTAAAGCCAGCCACGCAGGACAACTCAGCTTTGCAGGGACCTGGCCCAGTGTGCTATCTGTCCCCCTCCAGCCAGCCGGCACCCCGAACCCCCCCCCGACCCCCGGACTTCCGCTGGGTTGACGCAGATCACAACCTTGGACCCGAACGTGGGCCTTCGCCTCACAGAGATGGGCAGCCAGGAGAAAGTGCGCATGGGGTGTCCCTAACAGCCACTCCCTGCCAGTGTCCCAGGGCCCTCGGGGCAGCACTAGCTCCCTACAGAGCAGGTGGGGCTGGGGTCCTCACTAAGCTCACTGCCACCCACAGCCAGAGACACCAGGAAAGCTGTGAGCCCGAATGTACCTCGGCTGCCCCATGTGCAGCATGGGGAACAGAAGGAATGGCCGTGGCAGCCCCAAGGAGGCCGTGGGATGGGGCCGCCAGTGAGCACATGCTTGCTGTCCGTCTGTCAACGCCCTTTTACTCAGACTGATATAGAGGCAGCCACTCCTGAGGCCTGGGTCCTCAGCAGACACCTTCTCCACCACAAGTGAAGACGGCCTGTCACATCAAGGAGGCGAGACAGCAAAGACAGGCGCCAGGGGCATCTGTGGCCTCAGGCAGGAGCCTGGCAGCTTCCTGCTTCAGGACTTTTCGGAGGAGATGGGCAGTGACAGAATAACTTCGATCTTCAGAGACAGCAGCTGAGCGTCTCACGAGAGCAGGGCCGTGAAGATCCCCGAACCGCGACGCTCCAGGTGGCCTTGTGTGAGGGTAAGAATGCCGCGTGAGACACGGAGATGGGCAGTGCAGGACACGGTGCGTGGCCAGTCCTTCAGGAACCGCTGCGTGTGGGAACAGGTGTGGCATCAGGGACCTTCTGACGCGGGTGACAACGGGTGGGGCCATCCATGCTTCCATCAAAGCAGCACAGATGCGCAGGGGAACACAGCTCTCTCTGAAACCCTCAGCAAGAACGCCAAACCACCCCCTCTTCAGGCCATTTTTTTTTTGTTCTGGAAAACGTAGCTTTTCAGTTTTTAGAGAGTTCTTTTTTATGTTCATATTAACAGGTTTGTTGTTATTTTTAAACAAATTTGTGTTTTTAACACTTCTTTCAGGCCAAGGAGATAGCTCAGTGGCTTAAACACCTGCCTGGCAAGCGCAAGGTCCCCATACCAAAAAAAAGGGGAGGGGGATCCTTTAAAAAAGTCTCACTTTTTATTTCCAATACAGAAAATATGAACAACCACAACTCACATAAGACTTCTTGGGATACTCAGTAACTTTTTAAAAACAGAGAGGTCTGAGACCCCCCCAAGTCTGAGGGCTTAGGGGAGTGCAGTACGTGGAGGACGGAAAGGACATGCTGGCCAACCTGGGATGCCCCCTGGCCTCCAGGAGCCTTGGCCCAGGATCCTGCCTCCCTAGAAAGGCACCCTGCGGACCATGTGCACCTCATAGGGCAGAGTCAACCTGTTCCCATGGGAACGTGGCTGCCACACAGCTTGGTTGGGTTTTTTCGTTCATCATGGGCTGCTGTTTCTCAACACCCCTCATCCTGTGGGAAGAGCCTCGCCATGTTCCTGCACTGGTTCAGAGGAGGGGTGGCCCCACAGAGCCCCCAAAGGCAAAGTCCTCCCAGGGACTCAGCTCAGCTGCCCCTGCCGCAATGCCAACCGCTGCCCAGGTCTGGCTACCCTGAACCTCAGGGTTCCCTAAGCACCTCACAGGCTGGGGAGAGGAACTCCATGAAACTCCCAGGATTGTGAGGGAGAGGGCAGGTGCAGCCGCCAGAACAGGCCTCACAGTGGGCAGGGCTGAGGACAGGAGGTCCCCCATGCCCCCTGCAGCAGAGCAACACCCCCCACCAAAGGCTCCCAAAACTACTCCCTTTCTCCAGCAGCTCAGCAGTGGCCTCCACAGATGCCCTCCTGTCCCTAAGCCACCTCAGGGTAACAGGCACTCTGCACGTGTGATTAACACGGGTCCTAGAGATGGAAATCATCCCAGGCCACAAGGGACCTTAGGAGACACCAGCCGGGAGGAGCCAGAAAAGAGCCAGGGGCCAAGGGATGGAGAAGGGGGCGCTCTGGAAACTGGAAAGGCTGCTCCCCTACAGCCTCTAGAAGGGATCAGCCCTGCATAAATCTGTGCCACTTCAAGCCACGAGTTCATGGGATTCTGCTGACAGCGACCCCAGGAAACTCAGACAGTGTCCATAACCTGCGTGCCAGAGCGGCCTGACCAGCATGCAGCCAGAGAGCACTTTCTCCAGAAGGGGCTCCTCGATGTCCCTGGGACCCAGCACCCTGGCTCCAAAGACCCTGGTGCACCTGCTGCCCACAACACTGGCCACTCAGTCGCTAGCTTTTGGCAGGAGGAATCCTCATGCTCCCCTCTCCTCGGTGCCGCCCACCAGAGCCCCCCGAACAGCCACAACCCCGCGCCAAGCCCTGGGCAGGCGGCTCTCCTGCTTTGCTGGGTTACCATCCTCAAGCAGCGCTGTCTCCCAGGTACCCCCTCACGATGAAACAGAGACAGTCACGCATGCACCCACTTCCTGTCCCTGGAAGGAAGGCTACCCCAGGCAGGCACCCAGTGACCTACTCACCGGCTCCCAGGGCCACCTCGGGCCAGCAGATGCTGCTTAAGAGCCAGCTTTGCTCTCATCCTCCAGCACCCGCAGGCCAGGCTAGAGAGGAAGGGGTACATTCCAGAAGCCCCAGCCTCCACAGGGAACCCCAGAGCAGAGAGAGACAGCTACAGTCTGAGGGAGAGGTGACACCTGGGACGCCGGGGTCGGAACCCAGATAGCCAAGGCTCTTACCCCAGCCCACCCAGCCCACCTCCTTAGGGTGAACATGAGTCCCCATCTCCACCTGCTTCCCACACGGGGATCAAAAGAAAAACCACATATGCACAGAGCCGTGCATTTAATGCTGCCCTGGAGGGCCATGAACTCTACAGAGAGAACTGTCCACAGATCAAACCGGAATGCCCTGTAGAAAGGCAGGAGGACCACTGGGCACTGAACATCAGAAAGAGACCTGTGCTTTAAAGAACTGAAGAATGGACTCTCCAGGGATAAAAAGCTTTTACTAAGCACCTATCTGGAGCCAGGGACTTGGAGACACTTCTGTAGTTATCATTCCAACAACTGAGAGATAAATAACATCGCTGTTCCACCCCACAGAGGAGGCTTGAGGGAGACTCGGGTTCAGTGGCCATCCAGGGACCACGTGAAGCTGTGCCACCCCGTCCTGATCCCAGCCCACCAACCAAGAGAAGGCAGGGAGACAAGATGCCCCAAAGTGAGGGTGACAGGATGCGGGGAGAGCCCAGGGATCTGGCTGGTCCTCTGATCTCCCCTACTTCAGGGAAGAGGTTCTCCTTCCTGTTTCCAGTCTACAAAAGGAGGGCTGTGAAGTCTTCAAAGATTAAACAAGTAATAATGAGATGCAAGCACCCATCCAGTCCCAGAGACACAGAAGACTGTCAAAGGCTTCATCTCGAAGAATCTGAAACTCCAGTGAGAAAAAAAAAAAAACCGGGGCAAAGGCAGGCCTCACAGCAAGAGGAGGTCCTCCTGCCCTCGCCCCCTTAGGAGAAAGGGCAAGGGACCAGGCAACCAGGCGGCTAGAAAAGACCACTAGGCTTAAGTCTCTGCCTCTCTCTCTCTCTCTCTCTCTCTCTCTCTCACGCACTCATGCGGATTCCAGGGGAACAGAGGCGCGCAGCAGAGGCTGGGTCATCTGGCTTTCCCGAGGCCCGGGCACCAGGGGAGGTCTAAGCACGGGCCGCGTGGCTTTCTTCACTCCCCTGCGCCACACAACAGACGAGCTCGCCGCTCCCGCAGGATGATGCGCAGCGCGGCGGGGCCACTTGAGCTCGCCAGACGGAGCCGTGGCCCATGAAAGCCGCACAGCTGAGCGGGGACGGGGTCCTTTCCCAAGGCGGTCCCCGAGCCCCGTGTGAGGCTCGCTGCCTTCGCAGACTTCCACGTGGGCCTCTCGCGCGCCAAGCCGAGAGCCGGGCTAGACGCGGGGCAGACGGCCAGTCTGGGCAGGTAGGCGGGAACCCCCGGGCAGGGCCTCGGGGTGCGTGGAGGGTCGCAGGAGCCCCTCGAGGGCCGGGGAAGGATGCGCACTTACGAGAGCAGGACACTGACGCGACCGGCCCCGCCAGTCCCACCAGCCCCGCGCGGGCCTCAGATCCGCGGCTTCAGCAAGTCAGGAGTCACCAGTCAAGGGGCAGGGGGAGGGGGGCGTGAGAAGGCGCCCACGACGCCCAACGACGCAGGGCCGCACCAATCGTCAAGGCGGGGGCACGCCCTGGCCCGGCCCTGGCCAGCACCCCGGGCTCCGCCGTCGTCACTCCCCAGAGGCTCACGTACGCACGCAGGGCCTGGCCGAACCCCAACCCTAGAGCAGCGAAGTCAGGCCTACTCCTGCGCCCGAGGCGCCTCCAGGCGGCGTCTGCCTCCCCCACGGCGCCACCGCGTTTGGTTCCGCCCGCCGCCGTCCACGTTACCTAGGAGACGGGCTTGCAGCTTAGTGCTGCGAGCGCAAGACGCCCACGTTTTTCAAGAAGTCCCTGTAGTATCAGGACCCACGGGCTCAGCGGTCTGTGCCTGACGGAGCCAGAGGCCTCAAAGTCCTCCTGATCGAGGGGCGCGCCCGGCCTGCCGCTAAACCTCGAAAGGCACCTCCGACGGCAGCCCGGGCTCTCCAGCTGAGAACCCCCGCCCCGCGTCCCTTTTGTCGTCTGGGACCCAGAGCCAATCAGAGCCTGAGTCCTGGGGCTCCGCTCCGGGAGTATCAGCCAATCGGCGGGGCAGCGGGCCCATCCTGATTTGCATGGACGCCGAGCTCTAGGCCAATGGGAATGTGACTGGCGTGAGCAATGCCCAATGAGAAGCCCCAAGGGGCGTGGCCTCAGGCGTCCCACGAGGTGAAGATGCTGCGGGCGGAACCTGCAGGAGCGAGCGGGGTTCGGGGGGCGCTAAAGTCGCAGGGGCCGGGAGGGAAGGAAGATCCGGAACGGGGCGCAGGATCCGGAGCTGGAGCCCCCAGGTAAGTACCGGGGAGACCCTACTGGGCCACAGTGCCCAAGGACCTGCGCCCGAAGAGCGGCGGCGGGGCGCTGTGGTCCCTCTCGCCTGTCTTCCCGGCCCTGCGTGCCTGCCTCTCCGCCGCTATTTCACCTCCTCTCCAGCCCCCTCACCTTCTCCACCGTCTCCCTTCCCCCATCGCATCCTCTAGCCGCTTCCCTGGTGTCCCGCCTGACCTCGGAGCTCAAATTCCGGACCCCTACCCCAAACTTCACCTCTCGCCGGCATCCCGCAACCTGCTCCTGCCGTCCCCGGCCTCGCCTCTCCTTTCCCGCACCCTTCCCGGCCTCTGCGCAGCCCGGACCGAGCGCTCCCAGCTCTCCGCGCCCGTCTTCCGCACCTCTCTCCCGCTTGCTTCTCCTCCGAGCGCATCCTTCCGGCTCGCCGCGTGCCCCCGTGGCTCTCCAGTCCCTAGCCCCCGTCCTGTCACTCCTTCTGCCTCCAGCTCGGTGTCTGGCACGAAGCGCCTCCCTACCTGCTGCTGCTCCTGCGGGATGCGGAGCCCGGGCTGCTGCACTGCTCCCTGCTGCAGTACCGGCGGCCGGGCGCACCTGCCCACCTGCCCACCCTCCTCCCGTCAGGCGCAGCCAGCCCGCTTCTTCTGGCATTTGTCCTGAGGAGGTTCCTGCAGGGGCGCCTGGAGCACCCTGGGGTGCTCTAAGTGCAGAACCCCTCGCACCCTTCCCTGCCTCCCTCCCTGGCCACCGTCTCCCTCCCCACCCCACCCCCACTTTCTGCTCAATCTCACTTTGTGATTCAGCATTTTTGGGGTTGGTAACTTTCTTTGCTTGGTGGCATGATAGGGACCTGTCTGAAGGCAGGGAGTTTGGGCCCTGAATATGAGCAGGGTCACCTTCAAAATGGGACCTGAGCCGACTGTTTGGGAGAGGGGCAAAGCAGGGACCGCCGGGCAGTGGGGGTTACCTTTTCTTGCCTGCCTTGGTTGAGCCGTGTCCAAGGGAAAATGACATAAGTAATAGCTCTTGGAGAAATGGGCTATTAGCATTTATGGAAATTAATACATCCACATCCAACGAGCAGGAACACCAAGTTCAGGCCACAGCTGTCCTCCTGTCTGTCGCTTCAGGATTTGTTCTCTCTCTGCAACTTCTCCTCCCCCTCAAAATGCCCGTT
>PVKN010013413.1:0-19934 GCA_004027915.1 Capromys pilorides | reverse complement strand
CCCCCCCCCCCCCAGAGGACTGCTCACTAGCCCAGCTCTTCATCCCAGCTAGCTACTCCACGGAGGCACCCCTGGGTCTAATTCCAACCGGCGAAGTCTCTGCCTCCTCTTTTCTGCTCCTCAGGCCAGGGCGGGCAGCTGAGCTCCCGAAAGGAAGGTAGGCTGCAGCCCCTCCTCACCAGCTCCCTCCCGCAGTCCCATTAATCACCCATCCCGGTCAAGTTGGTGATCACCAGGCCCAGGGCAGACACCCGCCTGCGCCTGCGGGACAAAGGGTTGAGGGGGCCGCCTCGGGCGGGCTCAGGCGGTGGCCCTTCCTCTGCTCAGCCGGTCTCTTGGCAGGAGCGAGAGCCTGCGGCGGCTCGGGCGGGTGGCAGAACGGACGCGGGTGGCGCGCGGGTGGCGGGGCCGTGCGGTCTAATTCAATTAGCTGGGCGGCCGCCGCCTTGTGCGACTCGGGCCCTTCGGGGCTCGGCAGGACAGCAGCTGCTCTTTGTGCCCGAGCGCATGCATATGGATCCCGGCCCTCCTCCCGGCTCCCACCCCGCTTCTGGCACCTGCGCCCCCACCCCCAGGCGTCCTGGCCTCCGAGGGAAGTCAGGAAACTGGGGCCTCCTGTGGGCCTCGAGCGTGCGGTGACTGGGTCAGCCGCACGAGCGTCGTGTGTGCACCCGCCTGCGGGAGCGCGGCGGGGTGCGGGTCGGGGTCAGGGGCCCGCGGGCGCCTTGCTGGGCGGGCGTGCACGCAGGGAGGCTGTTGGCTCGGTTTCCTCCTGGTCTGCGCGAGCCCGGCTGAGGTTTGGGGGTGTCACACACCAGGAGGGTCCCGCGTCCACGGGTAAGCGAGGTGGCCCCGCCAGCCCAGCGCGGACCTGGAGACCTGGTTGTGCCCCTCCCCTACACCTCCGCAGTCAGGACACCACCTTGGGAGGGTGGGGTCCCACTTCCCCTCCCCTACCGGGCTGAGTCTCCCCACAGCCCCTCAATCCGCCCCGGGCTTTTCCAATGAAGGAGGAGCCTGGCGATTCAGTGTCACATCCGGAACTCCAAACTCAGCTCATTTATTTTAAGAACGCTCCAGGCTCAGACTCAGGCCCAGACCCCGGACCAGGGACCAAGTCGCTATACTTTATCTCTGGGTCCCGCCGGCCTGTGCTCCACTTCCAGCGTGGCCTGTCTCCGCTTGCAAACTGAGCGCTGGGCACCCCGGAAACAGCCAAACTTCTCCACGCCAAGGCAGGATCTGGAGAGGGGGGAGGTTGAGCCCCGGCCTCGGTCCAGGTCGGCACCTTGGGCAGCGGGCCTCTGCTCGGAGGATTCCCTCTGCTCCTCACCTGGGCCAAGCCCAGGCTTCCGCTCCGAGGAAATGAGCAATATGGGTAGGCCTGGCCTCCGCAAGGCTGTGCCCCCGCCTGAAAAGCCCGCTTCCTTCCTTACTTTTCCTGCTGGTGGCGTGGAGGAGCGGGTCACCGTCAAGGGAGCTTGCTAGCCAAGAGGCACCGGAAGTGGGGCGCTTCCTGGAAGACACAGTGGTCCTCAGGCCTGGCTTGCTCTCCATCAGCAAGTCCCTATGGCGCCCTCCACAGCCAAAATCTCTACAGCCTTGGGACACACTCACCCCGCCAGGGGAGTACAGTGCAGGCTCACCCTCCAAGGCTGGGATAACCTGCAGGCCCCGCAGTGGGCCCTGGGTTCTGGGCTGAGCTGCCCTCCTGGGGCTCATGGTAGAGACTGAACTCTATGCTAAGGCACAGTCTATGGAGGTCGGATCAGAGCCTTGAGGTTCTCCCAGCTGACCTCCCTGACCTTTTCTGGGGCTCTGGCATCCTGGGAGAAGACCCAACACCAGAGAATCCTAGTTAAAAGCATTTTTGTTTAGATGCATGCTGGATGGTGGGGCTGAGGGTCTTTGGGGTTTCCTTGGTAGGAAGCTGGTAAAAAGAGGTCTGCGTCCTGGCTTCATGCACAGGGCTGGTGGGGCCTTCATACATGCTGCGTGAGATCTGTGAGGGAGCCCCCAGTGCAAGACTTACATCACAAGCATTCACAAGCTCACAGAACTGGGTGGGAGGGAGGAACTCCTGTCTCCTAAATCAGCTGAGGAATAGCCTCTATCAAGAAGACTGTCCAGTGTCTTTGCTCTCAGCCATCCAGGGTCTCTCCATTGCTGGGGAAGTGTACCTATCCCTCAGTGCTGTGGAGGGCTTCTGTACCTTGCTGGTCGGGGTGAGTGGGCGCATGGGCAGTCGATCCATAGCACACCCACACCCAAAGTTGCTTTGCTGTGTTGTGTGGTTGGAGCAGTCTGATCCATGCTGTCCTTACAAAACCCCAGGCAGGACTCCCCCCAAGTGAGAACTGCCCAGTGGGCCAGGAAGAGGGTATTCGCAATGCAGGCACCAAGTGACCCCACCACGGGCCACTGTTCCACGCCACCTGCATGTTCCTCAGGTGATGCTTCTTCTCTGCTCCATACATACCCAGTGGGCTCACTTTGCCTCCCCTCCCCATGCCCAGAGCCACATTTCCCTGGCAGCTACACTGGAAAACAGGACAATGCTCCCACATACACACACATCACTGTCACATGTACACTTCTGCACATGTGCACACTCATGGAGGAATAGCTATCAGGACTCTCTTGCCCTGTTTTAGGAAACACCCATTCATTTACATTCTTACTGACACACAACTATCTCCTGGCAGACCCAGAACACTTGCAGACTCCCTCTCTCCAGCAGCCTTACCAATACGTGTTTTGCTTGCAGTTCTATTCCAACAGCCTAACACAGTGCCTGGTGTGTAACAGACACCCAATTAATATGCATGGAACAAATTTCTAAAATCATTCCTTAAAGACTTGCTTGGGACATCTGCACAGACCCATTGTCACACAAGCTTTCACATCAGGCTTTCTCCCTTGTAGACACACAGGCCTACAAACACAGTAATTAAGTTACCACACATACCCCTAAGCTAAAGGAAAACCCCTGGCCCAGGGGTCTCTCCCACCGGGGAGGGAGCAATGTGGGATCCAAAGAGGTCTTCCCCTGGAGTCTCTGGCTTCCTCTCCTCCTCCCCCAGCCCAGGCACAACCCCAGCTGGTCCCCTTTTAATTGGAGGCACTTCTTTATTCTGTAGGGGTTGAGAGCTGGTGCTGCAGGAGGTTACCAGGTGGTCTCCAGACAGGAGAAAGGGTTCACAACCCACCTAGCTGGCTGTGTGCAAGACACTGCCACAAGACAGGAGCCAAGCTGGGGGTGGAAGAAGCAGCTTCTAATGAATGAATGTTGGGGTCCAGCTCATCCGTTTTTCATCTGTAAAGTGGAGATAACAAAGCCACACCACAGAATTATTCAATCTCAGGTAAGAAACCCCTGAGATTGAAGGTGCCTAGGAAATTTCATGTGCTTTGAGCCCTGCTTCCTTTCCCTCCCTCCTGTTCCCAGCAGGGCTGGCTGAAAGCACCGGAAACACAGAAGCCTCACTGCATAGAATCTCTGTTCATCCTTGCCCGTTTCAGAAAACTCTCAGCTTGCAGGTCATATTCAGGTTAACACTACTTCCAGGAAAGTAGTGGCGTGGGAGTCCAGCCAGTGGTGACCCATCACCCTAGGAAGGGACTGAGGGGTGGCCCTGCTCCACTGGGAGATGAATGTCAGCCAGCGCAGGCCAAGTGTAGAACCCCAGCAGCTCTCAGCTGGATTGGAATAAAAATGGACTGAAATGGGCAGGAGAGACAGGGAAAGGGCAAAAGAAAGCTAGGCCATATGTGGGTTGCTGGATGTTAATATGTACTTGACAATCTTTGTGGGCCACAGGGAAGGTGAGGCCTCCACCAGCAAAGTCTCCTCCCAGGACCTCGAAAAAGGGTGCCAGATCTGAATCATTTAAGAGGTGGATCAGGCAGAGAGAGGCCCAGGGTTCAAGAGAAATTGTTCTGGAGAGGGCTGTGGAAAGACAGGGCTCTAACTGCAGCAGGCTGAGCTGAGGCGCAAAAGGGCAGAGGCCACAGGACTTTTTTTCTTATTTTAAAGACAAGATATAGCTTACATACTACAATATTCAGTCATGAGAAATGTACCATCTAATTGCTTTTAGCATATTTACCAGCTTGTACACTCATCACCACTACCTAATTCCCAAACATTTTTATCATTCAAGAGGAAATTATCTCCACTGGCAGTCCCTTCCCGTTTTCTTTTCCTCCCAGCCCCTTGAAACCTCAAATCTGTTTTCTATTCCTATGGATTTGTGTGTCTTGGACACTGAATAAAAATGAAAACATGCAATATGTGGCCTTTTGTGCTTGGTTTCTTTCACTTAGCACAGCATTTCCTTGGCTCATCTTGTAGCACAAGCCAACACTTTCTTTTTCTTTTTACGGCTGAGTAATGTTTCACCATATGGGTATATCACAGTTTGCATATTCATTCACCAACTGATAAATAACTGAGTGGTCTACACTTTATAATACTGCCATGAACATTCATTCAGTTTTATTAGTACTAAAAATTGGGACCTAGGGCTGGAGAGATAGCTCAGTCGCATAAGTGCTTGCCTGGCAAGCATAAGGTCCTGAGTTCTATTTCCCAGTAACAAAATAAAAAAAAAAAATTGGGACCTAGCTACTAACTTCACAAGGCTAAACGAAAAATGGTACCCGGCACTTTGTAATTTCCTAGTAGACACTTACGTTGATTCTACTTTGCTTTTTCAAGAGGCAGGAGGGAGACTCAATGATTTCTAAAGGAAGTTCCAAACCTTCTGGGTTAAGGGGATCGTACCTGAATTAGGAGGGCAGGAGGAGAAAACTAGCAAGAGAATGAGCCTCTCTCTCCCCTCATAGGCTTGCTTAGTGTTCACAGACTGACACCAGCTTTATGCTGGCTTTGTCTCCAGAGGGTCTTTCTCCCTGGTTGGAGATCAAAGTCTTCCTTATGCAGAGGGCTTCTAGCCAGCAGCAGGTGTCCCAGCCAACCCACAAAAGCAAGCCCAGTCTAGCTCCCCTATCGTGACCCATATCAACTATAGCCTCTCTGAAACTTGGTTTCCTTCCATCTCTAAAATAAGGATAATGCTCAGAGTGTTGGCGTGGCGCTTATATTGTTCTCCATAATTCCCATGAACAACTGACTTATCTGCTTCTTATTGTCTTATCCGAGGTACAGAATGTAAGCTCTGTGAGGTCAGGAATTCATGACTGGGTCTCCCATGCCTTGAACAACACACAGCACCTTCATGCACTCAGTGCTCACTGAATATCTACTAAAGAAGGACCCATTTATTCACTGTTCACCCAACATAAGCCTTACTGGTTGGGGCTGTGGGGAGGACAGGAGGCAGAGAGACTGAAAACTCTCAGAGTTCAAAGAGATCTCCTCAGGTGGAGCTGCAGACACAGGCAGACCAGGTTGCAGCGCGACTGCACAGAACTCAGACAGACCAGCTTACAGTGAGACCGTACAGAACTGGAGCCTTTGCATGCTAGCATCGTGCCTGGTAGAGCAGAGTACTCCGGGAAGGTTGAGCTTGAAACTGACCTGAAAGAAATCAGAAATGATAACCCATGACAGTCTCAAAGCTTGGCTCCTAGAGGGAGCAGACCTTTTCCTACTGGAGAGGAAAAAGAAGGATGCTGAAAAGGGGAGTTTCCTCCTTTTTTTCTTAGGCTCTCAGCCAGGCAACCATAGGCAGAACTTCGAAAAGGCCTGCACTGCCCTAGGTGCAGGCTGCAGGCTCACCTGTCCAGGCCCTCTGTCTAAAGCCTACGTTTCCTTCCCAAGATTCCAAAAGCACTAAAATAACTCCTGCCCTTCACTGCAGTTTATAGCCATCTAGCTCGGAAGAGCCAACTCCAAGCTTTTTGTGGGGTGGAAAACAAACCAAACTGGACAGACTCAAACACTGTAGGAAATGCTTTTCCTTTTACTTAAAAGGAAATGGGCATCTTGAGGAATGGGTCACTTGGCAACAAGCTCTAAACCAGATCCTAGACTTGTGCCTGCCTTTCCGAAGTCTTTTCTTAATTTCTTCAAGAGGCTGAGCTGGGGCTTTGTAACAACAACATACAGCTGGTTGTTCATAGGCCCTGTTTTAAAGAAGGACAAGCCTGAACTCACCGTCCTGCCTCAGGGGCCTGGGCTCCATACCTGCAGAGTAGACAATCTTCTACTTTTTAACAAGCTGGACTTGAAGTTGGAGTAAATCGCCTGGTTGAGTGACAGGTGTTTCCCAGGTAAGCCCTTGGGGAGATTCTCCAGTTGGGCAGGACACTGTCCCCAGAGGCCTGTTTTGGCACAGTCCAAAGGGAGGGGGCAGCTAATTTTCCCCTCTTCGGGTCGACTGCCTATCTCCGGACTGGCCGGTCCCTGTTTTTTCTTTCTAATCTCCAACCTCTCGCTGTTGCCCTGCCTCTCTCTGCAGGAGCTGCTGAGTCTCCTTTCCGGCTCCAAGCTCTGGCTCTGGCTCCGTATCTGTCTGGGCTCCCGGCTCCCCTCCCCCTCCCCCGTGCCGTCATTCACCCCGCTCCTCTCCGCGCACAGCCAATGGAGAGACCCGGCCAAAACGGCGAGGCTCGCCTGCACAGGGCTTTTTCGCCCGGTGATTGATGTCCCAGAGTCAACAGCGAGCGAGCAACCAGAGAGGGGAAGGAGAAGCCGGAGCGGAGAAGAACACGGCGCCCCCTCGCTCCCTCCCCTCCCCCCGACTTTAGTCCTCCTGAGCACTTCGCCTCCAGTCTCGGCGCAGCCCGCAGCCCCGGCCTCCGCGGCCTCCGCGGCCTCCGCGGCGGGCCCACTCCCCTAGAGCCCAGCGCAGCGCGCCACCGCCGCGGCCCCGCGGGACGGGACGGGGCGGGGGGCACCGTCATGGAGCACCTGGGTCCGCACCACCTCCACCCGGGCCACGCGGAGCCCATCAGCTTCGGCATCGACCAGATCCTCAACAGTCCGGACCAGGGCGGCTGCATGGGGCCCGCCTCGCGCCTGCAGGACGGAGAATACGGCCTTGGCTGCTTGGTCGGCGGCGCCTACACCTACGGCGGCGGCGCGGGCTCCGCGGCCGGGCCCGGGGCCGGGGGCGCGGGGTCCTACGGCGCGGGGGGCACTCCCGGCGCTCCCCCGGGCGGTCCCCCTGCCAGCGGCGGCGCCTGCGGCATGGGCCCGCTCGCCGGTTCCTACGGCGTGAACATGGCCTTGGCCGGCGGCCCCGGGCCGGGAGGCGGCGGCGGCGGCGGGGGCGGCGGCGGGAGCGCGCTGAGCGCCGCGGGGGTGATCAGGGTGCCGGCGCACCGGCCCCTGGCCGGAGCCATGGCCCACCCGCAGCCCCTGGCCGCCGGCTTGCCCACGGTGCCCGCCGTGCCCGGCGTCAACAACCTCACGGGCCTCACCTTCCCCTGGATGGAGAGCAACCGCAGATACACAAAGGACAGGTTCACAGGTGAGTCCGCCTGGCCGAGGCGTGGGCTCTGCGCCCGCTCCCCGCCGGCCGCCCGCCCGCCCGCCGCGCCGGCCCGCTGTCGCCCGGCCGCTGGCTGCTCTCGGTGTCTTTCCCGAGCTGGGGGCCCACTTCAGGAGCACCAGGCTCCCAGACTTCTCGCAGCTTGGGCCCCACGTCGCTCCTGCAGGACCCATGCCACGAGACGCGATCCACGGTCCCCCAGGATCCCGGGCCAATTCAGACAGCAGGCACAGGGCCATAGCTTCAGCAACACTTTCGGTCAATATCCGAGGCTCAGGGATCTCAGAGAAAGGGGTGCGCTCTGAGCGGGATGTTCCTTCCCTGCCGGCTGGCGCGTCCCGACTAGAGAGCGAGGCCCTGGACCAGATACGAGGAAACTGGCTCTCTACCTCCAGCCCCTCCGTTCGTCCTCCGCGCTCCGGGCCCATGCGCTGGCCGCCTCACTCCGGACGGCGAGCGCCGCGCGCCGCCGAGCTGCCTGAGTCAGGCGAATCTTATTTGCCTTCTGTCCCTGTTTGGCGGCGTCGCTCTCGGGGCCCAGCCCCAGTATCTTCGGGGTGAATCATGCTCGGCCGGCTGTGATCAGCCTTGGCTGGGGGACGCCTCTCCGACGGGTGCGCCTTTGGTAGCCTCTCCGATAGGCCCTCACTCTAGGCTCCCTAGAGCCCCTTCCGTCCAGGCGCACATCCCGCCTCTTCTCCAGGCCCTCACTGCCCTCTCACCTCACGCTTTCCCTGATGTGAGACGTGCTTTTCCAGACATTTCCGCTGACCAGGTCCTCCAGCCCGGTGGGAACCTGCCAGGAATTATGGGGGAATCATCAGCTGGACCCCCAAGTGGAGGGGTACCAGGAGGTACAGCACGCAGCTAGGATCCCCACGCCTGGCACCAGGGCCCAACTATGAAAGGGGTATGTGTGTACATACACATACATGCAGCTGTGGCGGGAGAAAGGAGCCCACAGCTAGTCTCAGCAAGAGGACCCCAAAGCCCTCCAGGGCTATGCTCCTGTTCCAGGGCCCACAAGTAGACTGCTCCCCAGGTTCTGACCAGACTCTGGCGGGAAGAGCCTGTGTATGTGTGTGTGTGCGCGTGCACGTGCGCGCCCCCCGCATGCACAGGCCCCTGTAAGGTTCTCTGCATAGGGTCTGCTCTGGGGAGCTGCTGCCTACCCTGAGGTTCCAGTCTGAATGGGGTAATGAGGAAGGGTATGGTTGTGGCCCTGTGTGCCTGCTCGTGACTGGTTCAGCTAGATGTGCATACCGGCCAGTTGGGGTGCAGACTTTGTAGACTCGTGTCTGTCGTATGTTGCAAGGACCTGCGGGGTTCTGATGGAGGCCCAGGTCTGGACCTAGAAGCAGAGGCCTTGGTTACCTTTTGCCTTTAGCAGTGCACCAAAGGGGTACGGGAAGCAGGTCAGAGGCTGGTTCCGGTATGCGGGGAGCCGAAGGCCAGTGAGGGAGGCTAAAAGGTGGTGCCGTCCAAGCCTCCGCCTGGAAGAGCCCTCTTTCCTGCCTCGGGCTCAGAGCCTAGGGCTGCTGGGAGGTACAGGGCCTTGCTTAGGGGACCAGCCAGTGCGCTCGCTTGCTCGCTCGCCGACTTGCCGGTTGTCGGGGTGTCAGGCTTGGGACACCTCCTGACGCTCTGCCGCTTGCCTCTGCCGTCTGTCTGTCTCCCGCTCCAGTGGCCCTCTCACCCTTCACTGTAACACGCCGTATAGGTCACCCCTACCAGAACCGGACGCCCCCCAAGAAGAAGAAGCCACGCACCTCCTTTACGCGCCTGCAGATCTGCGAGCTGGAGAAGCGCTTCCACCGCCAGAAGTACTTGGCCTCGGCCGAGCGCGCCGCCCTGGCCAAGGCTCTCAAAATGACGGACGCGCAAGTCAAAACCTGGTTCCAGAACCGGCGGACGAAATGGAGGTGAGAAGGGCCGGGCTGGTCGGCCACTTGCCCCTTCCGCGCGCTCGTTTCTTACCTGTCCTCCTGCCAAGCGTTAGGGGAGCTAGAAGCAGTGTGGCCGGGTGAGTGGAGATCCCCGTGTGTCGCCGAGGTCTCTGGGTTTTGAGCAACTCTTTTGACTGTGGAGATGCGTCTGCTTTCCTTCGCCACTTGCCACTTGGGCGTGTAGGAGACTGCGGAACCCCGACCAGGCTCACTGAGTCCTGGGGGGACTTTTGGTCGCTAAAGCCTGCATTTTCCGAGAGAACTTACTTGATCCTAGGGGTCTGAGGCAAAAAGGCCTGCGCTGTGCTCCAGCAGTCAGCAGCTTGCCGGCCCCAGACTGGGGCCCACTGCTGCTCCCCAGACGCTGGGCCTCTGCGAGCGGTCCCCACCGTGGGCAAAGGGAAAAATCAATCCGCGCCGGCTGTGGCGGGGTTTCACTGGTCCCACTGAAAGGGGGATCAATTAGGAGCAGATGTGTGTGTGTGTGTGTGTGTGTGTGTGAGAGAGAGAGAGAGAGACAGAGAGAGAGAGAGAGAGACAGAGAGAGAGAGATTCCCTTTTGCTGTTAGAGCTACGCTTACACACTCCGTTGTTTTTCACACGCTTGTTCCTTACCTTTGGATTTCGATTTCGGATGTGTCCGACCCTCGCGCACCCTAAGCATCCAGCTCTATACACCCTGAGTGCCTTCCCAGAGGCACCTCCGGCACCTCTTGCCCCGGGCGTGCACCCTGGGTGCCACATACGACAAACACACATGCACACATGCCATGGGAAGAGAGGGTGAAAGTCTGCGGCGCCCGCCCGCCCGGCCAGCCGGGCCTGGGGCGCCGCGAGAAAGGAATTGGAGTTTCCTCTTCTTGTGAATGAAGGCGAGGAATCTGCCTGGGATTCCGCCGCCTTCGGGGCCACAAAGGAAGCCGAGGCCCAGCGAGTCTACCGCCCACCAGCAACATTCCTGCTCTGGGGGACGGGGCGGGGACGGGGCTCCAGCCCTGAGTAAGCTGGTAAAGAGTGGGCCAGGCGGCCGGGGCGGGAGGGGTCGCTGGTATTTTTGAGGTTTACTATAGGGTGCGGCCTGGGAAGGAGAGGAAGCCAGACCCCTCCAGAGAGGGTGCACAGAAAGGCAGAGGCAGGCAAAGAGAAATTGAAACACAAAGGACAGAGACAAAGATAGATCCCCTTTCCTGCAAAGGAGAGAGACAGGCTAAAGAAATCTCGTGTGCAATAAAAGAAAGCTTCGGATGAGTAAAACCGACAATTTCGTTTCAAACAAATTCTCTTAATTTGCAGAGAGGAAGGGACAGCGATCAGAGAAAAGTAGAGATAGATAGGAGCTCGATGGAAGAGAAACATGGGGGCAGTTTGAAATGTGGAGGGAAGGAGGAAAGATGAGAGGCAGACAGATACCCCGACAAAAAGGACGCGCAGCCTCTGGAAGAGACTCGCGAAGGCTTCGCAAAGCGGCTCCATCGATCGGCTACAAATTGCTTCTGGAGGCCCCGGGGACTCCCATTAGGTCTGTCCACCTTAGAGACAGACGTTTGATCTCAGTTGACAGCGTGAAGGGAAGGCATTAAATGGAATAATTGAGTCACTGCTCGCCAAGCCAGCCTCGGACTTGGAGGGAGCTGGTCTGTGGTGGGACCTGCCAGCAGGATGCAGGCTGGAGCAGGACCTCGAGGCCTGCAAGAGGTTCAGGGAAAAGGGACAAGTCTAGCTGCTGGCCATAGCCTCTATGCCCTGTTCTTTAGGGGAAGCGTGGCCCCTGGACCACGCGGGCTGTAGAGAGGGATGGCCAGCCTACGCCAGCTGCCGGTGTGGTTGCGAGCAGGGCCCGGCACTCTGGGATACCTCAGCTGTAACTTTGGGGGTTCCCAGGCTCCCTCAGAGTTAGCACCTGCAGAAATAGGTTCCTTGCGAGTAACAGCTTGTTCCTGGTGCAGGCGACAGACCGCGGAGGAACGTGAGGCCGAGAGGCAGCAGGCCAACCGAATCCTCCTACAGCTGCAGCAGGAGGCCTTCCAGAAGAGCCTGGCCCAGCCGCTGCCAGCCGACCCCTTGTGTGTGCACAACTCTTCACTCTTCGCTCTGCAGAACCTGCAGCCGTGGTCTGACGACTCTACTAAGATCACCAGTGTCACATCGGTAGCGTCGGCCTGCGAGTGAGCCGCTCCACTGGGGAACCCTGGCCAAGCGAGAGTCCCTACGCTCTGGGCTGAGACTCTCCCCGCCCCCTCCTCGGAGCAGGAGGGAACTGAGCCCTTGCACCGGCTCCGACACTCCTGCCACGGACGCCACAGCCGCTACAGTCTGTCTTCAGTAGAAGTGAAGAAGGAAGAGTGCTGGGGACAGGGAAGCAGGACTCCTTCCCAGGAGCCTACACATCCCATGCCTGCTGGAACCGTTCAGAGCCTCTCAGCTTTCCTCTACTTTGTTTTATTCTGATTCTTACAAGGGACCAAGAAGTCAGGGAGTAGTGGAGGAAGGCTTTCTGGTATTCCTCAAGGCTGCCCTCTGAACTTGCTCGGAGAAGCCCCTCTGCGTCCCACTCAAAACCTATACCAGAAGCCCACGCAAAGGCGGTGTTAGTGTCACCCCAGAGCCACAAAGGATGACGTGGCAGAGTGCCCTGTACACACGGGGTCATGGCTTACATACTGCTGACCTTCACCTTCACTGCTAGGCACAGGCCAAGGGTGACCCACGCTCATTCTGAGCAGCATGGTCCCCTCCAATGCAAGGCCATAGCCACACTGTGACACACTGCCTGAGATACCACAGCCTCACCTGGCCCCCAGGGCCCCATCACACACCCCAGCTGAACCTAGATATGACAGACAGGTTGTCACCCAAATTCAGTCCATTCCAGATCTTATTTGTAGGGGGGGGTTAAATTATGCACTTATAAGGTGTTTTCTGTGTACCATTTTATAAAGTGCTTGTGTAATTTATGTGGAAAAAAATAATAAAATCCTCTGGATCCGGAGTCAGTGGTGCCGGCTCCTTGTTAAGCCAAACATCTTGCAGCTACTTGAATGGTAGAACTGGGGCTCCAGGGCTGGGCTGATACATCAGCCTGAGAGATACCGGGAGAGCGGCACTCTCAGCCTTGGAGGGGACAAGTTACTCTAGAATTGCTAGTGTTGTGAGTCGTGTGTGTGAGTGTGTAGTGCGTTTGTAGTAGTTGAGCAATCAGGATGTTATTGCTAGTGAATGTTTGCGATCATGTGTTTTAAGTGTGCAATTGGGTTTGTAATTCTTGCATGCAAATGCTTGTTTCTGTTTAAACAAAACCGAAACTACCACTGTATACATGCTCACGGCAGAGTGCAAGTAACCATGCGCCCATACGACTGTCCCACTGTGTAACTAGTCACGCATTTTTGTGAATGTGTATGAATTTGTGAAAGCACTGAGTAGTCCTCTGTGTATCTATTTTTGTTAAATGCACAAATGTTTAGGGCTATGTGTCATGAGTGTAGCTGTGTGTGAGATGTAATCATGTGCAAACCATGAGTTTTCATATACAGCATGCGCTTGTGTGTGACAGTACATAATTGGACAGTGAAAATAGTGAGGGGTGTGATCACGGGGGAGATGGCCCTGTGGGTGTGGGTGGTGGGAGGTGAGTGTAACTTTAGTGGGAATCGGGTTGAAATGCAGGTTCACTAAGAGGGAACCTGCATGTGCTAGGAGCTCTGGGGCTCTTGTGTTCTTCCCAGCAGGCTGCAGGAACAGGCGCCCAAGCAGGAATCAGAGTCATGATACCCTGTGCTCTCAGTGGGACTTCCCAGCTCACAGCATTAGCCTGGCCTAGGAGGATCTGAAGAACTGAAGTTCCAAGGACCTCCAGGGACTCCCCAGACCACTCCGACTTCAGCAGCAGCACAACGTCCCATAACGTGTAGCTCCTGGCTAGACCAACTGTAGACAAATGTTAGACTTCTTTTCTGGAAGAAGTTGAGTATCGGTGGCTCTAGGGAACTTGCTAGCCAAGGGCTAGTCTAGGGTTAAGAGTCAGGAATCTTTTCCTTCAGGATTGGAGAGTGAGCAAACTTTGCAGCTAGGAAGTAGAGGTTAGTGGCAAGCAGAGTTGAGTGCTCTGTGACTAATCAAAACCACCAGAGCCACTGTCCTAGTTCTGCCCTGGTGGCCATGAGAGATTGCAATGCAGGGACAGCAAGCACAGCAGCTGAAAAAATTCGGCTGTGTGGACCTTGGCTGCCGTCATCCCTGGGCCTCCTGGGTCTCGGCAAGAGGGTTCCAGGTCTAAAGGACTTGGTTGCCTTTGCTGCTCTCTCCACTGTGGGAAATCTGGGCAGCCTGCATGTGAGGTGTAGGGACAGGCTCTGGTAGTAGTGTGTGTGTGTGTGTGTGTGTGTGTGTGTGTGTGTGTTGCAGCAGGTCTTGGGGCCAGGATAGATCTGGAAATCACCTCTCAAGCTGCAGAATTGTTCTAGCTGTGCAGATCTGGCTGTCCCCACCAATCCTGACAGGATGGGGCCATCACATCCATGTTTTCTTTGCAGAATCTGGTTTGTCTCCTTCATTTGCAACTCTGAAGCTCAGGATCAGTCAGATTCCTGGAAGACTTCAGCCTCTAGACTCCCCCTACCCATGAGCCTGCTGTGTCCAGAGCCTCCCCCCCCCCCCAATACTGGTGGACAGACTGTTCAATCTGAGGGCCAGGGTAGAGGCAGGCAGTAGCTGAGGGCCCAACGAAACTACTCAAGACTTTTTCCAAAGCTGGAGCGCCTCACCCCCAGCTGGCCTCTCCCAAAACAAAGCAAGCGCAGCTGGGCACTTGACACACCTCTTCCAGCTACAGAACCACAGAACACCTCAGCCCTGTCACTGGTCCTCAAACCCTGCCCAGGCCTCCGGACTTCAGCAGAACCGGGCATCCGGCTTTGTCGCCCCAAACCAAGCGGCCACACCGGCCTGCCTGATTTTGCACTCCCTGGCCCTCCTGATTGCCACACTCTCAGGGGCCCTCTAACCCACCTGGGCCCTGGGTGAAGTTTCCCAGCGGCGCCAGACTCCTGGAGGTGTTGGGATCCATGGCACTGAGGGACTGGGCAGGACTCCTAGCTCTCCGCCCAGAATTCGTTAGGACGGAATCTCAGCAAATCCCGTGTCGGCCGGCCGGCCGACGAGGGCCCAAGCCGCAGTCCCAGAGAATACGACGGAGGATTCCAGCTCAGCCTGCGGGTAGGTGGGGGTGGCTGAGCGAAGGGGCAGGGACCTGGGGGCCAGAAGGGTCACAGCCAAGGCCAACTGCTCCAGGAACAGAGCTCCAAACTCCAGGCTTTCCACAGTGCCTGCGGAAAAGAACTCTCTGATCAAAAATAGAACAGGAACGGATCGTCTGAAAAACTGCGCTAGGGTGCTCAGAGAGGAAAAGAAGAATTAACAAACCTGTCTGGGCAGAAAATTCCGCTTCCTTCCTCAGCTGGAGCCAGCCCTTGGTGCTGACTGAATTCCCGATGCTTCCCTGGAGCCCTCAGCGAAGCAGCGACCAGGACCGCCTGGCTACAGCGTTGAGTGGATGGCGGTCCCGGTGGCTGCGGAGCGAGCGGGGTGGTGGGTGGCACAGAGAATCTGGCCCAACCTGTTAACTATAATAGCGGCATTGTATGACCAGATCTGTGCCTGGGAGCTGTGGAGGCGCTGCCTGAGAACTGATAGCCGGTGCTGCCCCCCAAGAGGCGGCACATGGGGTTCTCTTGGCCCAGAACCCAGACAGGTGTCCTGTTTGGGACGTTTGTGACTCATTGGCCAGCAAAGTGGGTGGCAGGCCCATGAGACACCTCCATGGGCGTCTCCCTCCAGGCATCGATGAGGGAGCCCTAGGTTCCCCACCCCCGCTGGGGCCCCTCCCTCCAGATCTGCCCCCTGCCTGGATACCCACTTTCACACTGTCCTTTGTCCTGTTTCTCCCCAGGACTTCTTAGTGGCCCAGGCTTCCCTGATCTACAGCCAGGCTCCAGCCCAAGCAACTAGCAGACGCTGCTGCGACGTTCTCAGACCCACTCAAAGTGGCCCGTCCTGCGTGTTCTGGCCCCAGGTCCATCCTGGCCTCGTTGAGCAAGGCCTGCTGCCGGGCACAGCCTGCCTGCACCTTCTCCTGGATTTCTTGTCCCGGGGCCTAAAGACAGGAACGGACTGATGGAAAGGCGAGGCCAGACCAGGTTTTCCAAGGAGCCAGAGCAGATTTGGAGAGGTGGTGGAGTGTAGGAATGGACGTCCCTGTCGTGCAAGGGACGGCCACAGACACGTCCGCCCACTTGCAGCCTCCCTCACCGGCGATTCCAGCTACGCATCTAGGCTGCGCACCGACACGCAGGAGCTGCAGGTGCGCATGCCGGCTGTGCACCGTCCGCAGCGCTGGCTCTCCTCGCCGGCCCCCAGCCCCCACTGACCCGCCAGCTCCTGGGTGGCTGCCCCAACCTTCGCTCCCCTCCCCGCGCCCCAGCTTCTGCGGAAGGGTGGCCCACTTCCCCTGCTGGGGCGCCCGGGCCGGGCTTCAGCTTCCAGCTTTGCGGTGGGGACCGCAGAAACTCTCGGCAAGGTCCTGGCGGCTGCCTTTGGGGAGCCCGAGGAAACCAGGTCCCCAAGAGAGGCTGGGCTGAGGTGGGGCGGCGGCCGTGCGCTGACCCCGGTAGGGGAGGTCTAGCCTCCCGCTTCCACCCCCGGTCCCGGAGCCTAGTTTTCGTCGGTGGCTGCAGAAGGGACCTGAGCCCCAGAGGCTGCAGACGGTGGTGCGGGCCTTGCCCGGGGAGCTGGGCCGAGCGGAGCCGAAGACACAGACGAGCGGGCTCCGGGCGCCCTCTACGGGCGGCGCGGCGGAGGCGCGAGCGCAGGTGGGAGCTGGGGTCGGCTCCAGGCCGGACTCGGGCTGCGCAGGGCTGGGGAGAGCGGGGCTGGGTCCGCAGTACCAAAAAGCTGCGCTCACCAGCTCTGGCGGCGCCCGGCATGGCGCCGCCCTCCCCAAGTGCTGCGCCTGCCTGGCCTCCTCCCTAACCTCTCCCCAGGCGGGTGCTGTTTCTCTCCCTACTTCGCAGCCCAGCAAAACTGAAACTCAGAGACTTCTGAGTTTGCCCAAGAGCCCGACTGGTGACAGAAGGCCCCCAGAAAGGCCCAGCGACCTCGGCCTGGAAGGACGGCCGAGGGCTGGGGCGTGGCGCGTTGACACGCGTCTGACCTGTGGGGGCTCGAATTCGTGACGCCCGGCGGCCAGAGCTCTGGGTAACTCCGCACCGGTTGGTCGTCCGGACTGGGACCGATGCCCTCTGCACACCAGCCGGCCACCTCCTCCTCGCCCCCGACCCCCATCCCCCGCCCGCCCTCTCCCTGCAAAAGGCTCTGGGCCTGGAAGAGGCTTCTGCTCATTTCCACTTCTCTAAGGCAGCTGGGACTGGTGGACTCAGAAAGTTAAAAATAGAAGCGAATGAATCCCGCTACCGGCCAAAAGAATGGAGGAGCAGGGAAAACTCTCCTTTCCAGCTGCTCCTGCAAAACCTGTAGCTGGGAAAGTTGCTCTGCGCTGCAGGGGAGGCTGGGGCGGGCAGGCCAAGAGGTTGGCGATTTTCGAGCAGATCTTTAAAAGATTCAGTCAAAACAAACAGAGCACAGACAGGCAGCCCTCCCCTCCTCCCTCCTTCCCCGGCAGTAGCAGAGGTGGGAAGGTGTAAGAGTCCCAGGAAAGCTCTTTTGTATATGATGTAAGATATGTTCCTTTATACACAGCCCCTGCTGGTGCCTTTGACTTTCACATGTGCAGGAAACACTGGCTCAAGAGCTTTTCCCTCCCTTCGTTTGAAGGAATGGAAAAAGGGGCATGGTGTGTGGCCCTTCTGTTCCGAAACATAGGGAGGCCCCCGCCAGTGACTTCTGACTGTTGCTCTCTCAGGTACCTTCGTGCCCCTCAGATTTGGGTGCTCTGCTTCTGCACCTGCTCTTCATAAAGCCCTCTTTCACTAGCAGGCAGCTGTTTAAGTGTCCTTGGATGTAGGCCTACGTGTTGAGCCTGGTTTTTTTACTGTGTGACCTCAGGCAAGTTAATTACATTTTAGGAGCTTCAATTTCCGTGCACGTATCACAGGGCCAATCCTTCCCTGGATCACTAAGGGGATTAAGGAGATAAATTAGGTAGAAGTGCTTGGCTCTTCAGAGGCGCTCCAGGAACAGTGCAGAGGGTACCAGGGTGGCAAGATTGGGGCTTTCCAGACTTGGGGCTAGATGAGGCCGGGAGGGGTGAATCCCATAAGCCTCAGGGGCTCCACCCTCCCAGTTGACTTACAGACCCTCAACTTTCAGGAAGGGAAGCGAGGCGCCTGCTTCCATGTCTGAAAGCTTTGCCCCACACTCTTCCAAGGTGGGCTACTACACATCTAGTGCAGAGTTCAGCTCTGTCTCAGAGCAGGGAGCGGGTTAGGCAGTTGCCCCATTTGCAGGGAAGGGGTCTTGCTGCAGAGCTACAGAGCCCTAGAGGGCCCCGTGGCAGAGTGGGGCTGCCATAGACCATTGCCGCCCTTTATTTCTGTACATGCGTGCACCCCACATACGTTTTCCAAAGTGACCTGGCATGTAATGGGGAAGCACATGTGCTTCTCCATTCCTCCAAGAGCCCCTGGTTCTAAACCCTGGACATGGGTCGGGGCTACTGTTCCCAGCTCTCTAAGGTCTCTAGTCCTAGGAAAGTGAGATCTGTGAATTGATTCACCTGTCCCTTGGTGACGACATGACTCCAGCAAGGCTGGTCCACAGACTGGTAGGAAAACCTTAGCGTCCTGGCTCCTGTGTCCTCTCACTTGCTATCACAGGTCCCCTGCCCAGAGCGTGCACACACACCCACAGTTCTGGCCTTGTAACAGTTCCTCTTCCCTCTCAGTCCCAAAGCTGAAGGACAGGAGGGCTCTCATTGTGAAGTCAGCTTCTCTCCTTCTGAGAATCCTGAAGCAGGATATAAGCCCTCAAAAGGTTTTGAGGGGCCAAGCAGCTAGGAAGAAAAGGCAGCCTGCTGACATCTGCTTGGAGCTAACCCTAACCCTTTGTCAGCTGGGACCAGGGCACTTCCGGCCACAGGTCACAACGCTGACTGAAGGGTCTCCACAGCAGCAGCCTTCTGGCAACCCTGGATCTGTCCCAGGGGCTGGTTGCTGGGCTCAGCCATGGCTCTCCAGGGCTATAGAGGCCCAGATCCTAAGGGCCAGGGGTGCTGGGCAGTGGTGAGGTCTGCACCGTGCCTGTCTGTGGATTTTATCTGCTGAGGAGCAATGCCTTTCACCCCCAAAGTTTGGTGGACAGGCTGCACTACATGGAGGTCTTGCTAGACTCTGAGGGTACTTCAGGGTGTGAGAGCACCTCCCGCTCAGCTGGGACACCTAGGACTTGTTCCACAAGTGGTGCCTGGAGACCCAAGCCCAGTACACACCCACCCCGGCCCAGCTGTAGAACAGCGAGCTCTTGGCAGCTAGGGACGTTGTGGGGTCCATTGGGTCAGGACTCACCCTTGCCTTTGCCCTTCTGTGGTCTGGGTGGTTAGAGGGTGCAGGGGTCCAAGCCTGAAAGGAAAAGCTGTGCTCCGCCACGTGTGAGTGCAGATGAAGCCTTCTCTCCTCACCTATGGCGCTCAGGAGGAGGTGGCATCTCTCACAGATCTGCCCCTCACCAGGCCCAGCCTGTAGCACCCGGGAAGGGTGGGCAAGGTGGCGAGAACTCAGGGCAGCTTCTCTTGGTAGGGGCAGCCGCACTGGTTCCTCTGCTGTCCAAGGTCAGCTGGGAATCTAGGGACAGCCCGGCTGCTCCTCCTTGGAGCAGTCTGTCCTTGCCATCCTTGGAGAAGGGCAGGGTTCAAGAAGGCGGAACCCTGTGGGCCCCTGGTCACAGGTGTCGCACTGCTACCAGCTGAGCATTTGAACAAACAGAAGCAGACTGCAGACTGAAAGAGACAGATTGCAGGGTGTAGAGCCTGCCTGCACCTCCCTTCCAGGGACCTGGGCCACTGCTTAGGCATGAGGTGAGCAGGCCCTGCAGTATGGGCACGCGGACACTGCCACGATGCAGGGCGACTCTAGGGGATGTTCTAAATCTTTCAAGTAGAACACTGGGTGATCATCTTCATAGATAAAAATATTCCCACACTCAATGTCCATTTGCAAAGCTCTTCTTTATCCTTTCCTTTCTACCTCCTCGTCCCAAACCCCTAGGCTACTGACAGTGGTGATAAAAATAGTGATTTTGTCATTGCCATGACCAATGTGGTTTTCAACTTTTTTTTTTTTTTTCAGAAAAAACATCTCCTGGGGACTTTTCTGGGGTGGGTGATCACAGTATAATTCTCTCAAATATTCCTATCTTTATGAGTCTTCAGATTAGAATATTTCTGACTTTGTACTTTTGATCAGACTATATTAAACAGTATAAGAATATTTATTAAAGATTGGGAAGTGGATTTTCAGTCTGAGCAGTTGAGACTGCAACGTTTGATTGTTTGTTGAACCCAGGGCCTCCTGCACACCAG
>PVKN010013412.1:0-19939 GCA_004027915.1 Capromys pilorides | reverse complement strand
GAATAAAGATAGCCTCTTTAAGAAATGGTGCTGGAAAAACTGGCTCTCTATGTGTTGAAAACTAAAACTTGATCCAAGTCTATCATTAGGCACTAAACTAAAGTTTAAATGGATTAAAGATCTAAATATTAAAAGAGAAACATTAAATCTCCTGGAAGAGAAAGTGGGAGAAAACCTTGAAGATATCGGGGTAGGCAGAAAGTTCATGGACAAAAATCAAAATGCACGTTTAACCCTTGAAAACATGAATAAATGGGACCTCTTTTGGCTAAGAAGTTCTTGCACATCCAAAGAAATTACCAACAGAGTGAAAAGACAACCCACAAATTTCGAAAAGATTTTAACTAATAAGTACTCAGACAAAGGTCTTCTATCTAGAATTTATAAAGAACTAAAAACCATGAGGGTCCCAAAATTCAAAGAGCCAATCCAGAAATGGACATTGGAGATGAACACAAACTTCTCAGAGAAAGAAATTCAACAAGCCTATAAGTACATGAAGAAATGCTCCACATCACTAGCTATCTGTGAAATGCAAATTAAAACAACACTTAGATACCATCTCACCCCAGAAAGAATGGCTATCATAAATAAATCAATGAACAATAAATGTTGGAGAGGCTGTGGGGAGAAAGGAACACTTCTCCACTGCTGGTGGGAATGGTTGCAGATTGGTGCAACCATTATGGAAAGCGGTGTGGAGGCTCCTTAAAAAACTAGAGCTGGAAATTCCATTCAATCCAGCTATCCTCCTACTGGGAATTTTCTCAGAAGAACTGAAAACATCATGCCATAGCAATATCTGTGCACCTATGTTTATAGCAGCCTGATTTGTAATAGCCAAATCTTGGAAACAACCAAAATGCCCATCATTTAAAGAATTGTTGAAAGAGATGTGGTATTTTTATACAATGGAATATTACTCAGCTGTAAAGAATAAATTGGAAGACTTAATATATATATGGATGTATATTGAACATATACTTCTAAGTGAAATAAACCAGACCTACATGTGTAAATATTGTATAGTCTCCCTAGTGTAAGAAATCTAAGGAAGAAATAAAGATGGAAAGGCGTAACACAGCTGAATGGAAATCAGAGTCTTATGGATTAAACAACGAAGTGACTGGAAGCAGAAAAGAGAGGAAACATAGCAGGAGTAAAACCATATACTTATGTACACAGGATGAATTCAATATTGGTCCTAGGAACCTTCAAAAGGTTTTTCACATTGATGATAGCAGTGTGCAACACTGGAACTAGGCTTAGAATGTGTGTTGCTCTGGTCTTTTAGATGTGTACTGCTTCCAATGTAAACACAGTTACTGCTATACTCTCTTTCAATGGTTGGTTAACAAAAAAGGGTATTAAGTGACAGTAAGAGACTAGGCTAGATGCCACATGCTTGACAGGCTACAATTTTGTACATCCTTGGATTTCTAAATGTCTGTGTAAAAATGTGTAAATGTTTTTTATCAAATTCTAAAGAGATTTATTAGAATATCAATGATTGACAGAAAATACCAATTGCAAGATAAGTCTAAGATGTTTGATACTCAGAAAGACAGTGATGTTAAGCTTAATTACCTTCGTTATAGAGTAAAAGTATCATGAAGCTTCTCTGCTGGAGGGTTGAGAATGTAAGTTAACAGACCAAAAATTGGAGAAAAAGAAGGGCTACGAGGATAGCCAACATTCTGGGCCTAGCCCTTACAAGGTCAGTGAGGACTCAGGACGTAAGTGAGCCTGTGCTGTAACATCCTATAACTCAGAGGTTTCCCAAATTTTCTGTTCAAGGAGATTAAGAGACCTCAGAGGGAAAGGATAAATGAAATATAGTGTGCCTAAGGAGAGTCACCTAGAGAGATGACATTCTCTCAGGCTTTCACAGAGGGCAAACTGGTCAAGCAATGGCCTTGACTCGTCCTGATGGCTGACACTGGCAACAGCTGTACAAAGCACTGTACGTGGTTCCAAAGTTAATCCTGAGGGGACTTGACCCCGGAAGATGCAAAAGATGAATGATCTATTATACAGGTCTGGCCTTAACTTGCCCTTGTTCACCCAGCAGAAAAGCTTAATTACGAGGCATAGAACGCAGAGTTAAATTAGTATGATTAGCTGTAAGAGGCTTATACCAACAGCCTCCAGCATTGCCAGTTTCACTGGTCTCCCACTACAATTATGGAATGTTGGACTATGTATACAACTACTTCCTCTTTGTACAGAGAAGATAAAATTTTTTTATTTTTTTTTTCTCTCCTACTAATAGATTAGAAAATTTATCATGTCTACACCCTGTGCTCTGTATAACTACTATGAGGACAACAATATTCAATGTATCAATTATTATGAATGCACCACTAATGTGTTTTGAAACTACCATATTGTTATTTCTTATTAAAAATTAAAAAAATAAAAATAAACATAAGTTTAAAAAAATTGGCTAGGCTGGCCTCAGATTTGTGACCCTCCTACCGTAGCCTCCTGAAGATCTGTATACTCCCTCACTTGCCTTTTTACTCTTAATTACTACATATCCTGTTGATTGGTAGTACAGTAAATGGCCTTGGCAGGCCCATTCTCTGGCAAAGGGAGTCATAATGTATGTCTTGGTGAAAGAAAACCAATATTGAATCTCAAGCTATGATTGAACTAGATCTGAAAGTTTTCTAGTTCTGGGAAATTATCTTTCTGCTTTTATAGGTAGTGGCATTTGGCCAGAGAGATTAGATTAGGAAGCCCCTGGCGGACAAGGACTCTATCTTAGTCAACTTGGCTTCCCCCAGAGGACTCTGTAAAGTGCCTGGCAGATGCTGAGGAAATGCACACTGAAGAGAACCATGTTTGCTACCCTCAAGACCAAAGGGTACGTAATGTCTGCAATGGGAAGGAGGCGTCTCCATCTCACTAGGCAAGTTCTGAATGACAGTTCCCTCATTAGAGCAATGTAAGACCCCATCTCTTCAAATCAGGTGCCAAGATCCAAAACTCCAAAGTCGGAATGCTTTATGTTTCACAGAAGCTGTGAGCATTCTCCACGTCCTTCAAGCAGGCTTGATGAAGGCAGTTGGGTGGGTGAGGAGCAGATGCCCAGTTTCTCAGAAAACAGCGTAAACCAGGCCCTGATCATGGATGGCCTCAGTAGACTTCCTTCTCTGCTGCAGAGTCTAAGTCACATTTAGACTTCAGCAGTCATGTATCCTCTTTCTCTTAAGAGTGGGGATGAGGAGCCAGTGTGCTAGCATCCATCCAAGGGCCTGGGGGTGCAGCCCTAAGCCTGGGATCAAAATGGCCTTAGGCCCAGGGGTGTGCCACACAGGAAGCTAGTGCCACAGCTGCATCAGGTAGCATGCAGGTGGGTCTCTTGGAATAGCACCTGCCTAGCTTAAAGGTCAAAATGTATACCATTTGTTTGGAGGTGATCTGATGTCACTTTAACATCCAGGAGTGTGACAAAACAAAATAGGGAAGGAGAGGGGCCCCTGTGGAGGGAGCACAAATAGGCAGGTTTCTGTGTGGGCGGCAGAGGCTTGGTGCCACAGGGGGATCTCTAGAAGAAGCGAAGATTCTTTTTTAGAGATGCTTCACTTGAAAGGAAAGGGTGCTGGGACAGTTCCCCTAACCTCTCTTCCATCAGCAGGTTACAGCTGCCCTAGAAGCACTAACTGGGACAACTGGGCAGCTCCTGTTATGGGGGTGGATAGGAATTGCCGCAGATGCTTTCAATGAGATGCTATTCAACTTGCTCTGGAATGATGGGTACTCAGGGGATATGGGTGGCCCTCTGCTGGCATCCAACACACTTGCTCTCTGGGATGGTGCTGAAGGCAAGTCAGGGCTTTGGGAGTCCTTGAACACTGTACCCAGGGAGGGAAGCTGGGGATGAGGGAGATGATGCCCAGGGAGCCAAACTCTCTGAATTCTCAATATTTCAGCTAAGGGTTGGCCCTGGCACTTTTTTTTATTGTATTTTTTCAAGAAATAGACCATTTTCCCAGAATTTGTAAATTTCTGTGAAGATGGAAGTACAGAAATGTGGTTTTTCTAGCCTGGAAAACTAATACCCACCAATGTGATCACATTTCTGCTGTTATTGTTGCCAGATGCTGTATCTTGAATCAAGTTACTGAAAACCATGAAATGAAAATGCTCTTACATGTCATGGGACCTGAGGGGATTCCCAAGTTAAGGGGCCACGCTCTCACTAACCGCTTTAGCAAAGTTATATGAAGACCTGATGGGAGCCAGCTGCCTGCTGGCAACACTCGCAGCTATTGTCATAGCTTTCTACTGCTCCAGAGCTCACAGAGCACAATCTCACTGGTATCTGATGACAGTCCTGGAAGCAGGCAGAGCTCCCATTAGTGCCATCCTATTTTGAAGAGAGGAAGTTGAGATTTGAAAGGTAAAGTGACTCAGTCAGGATCAAAACAAAGCCTTCAATTCAGTTCTTCTGCATCCAAATTAATTCAGTAATCTTTTTACTGGGGTCTTCCTATGGGCCAAGAACTGTGGATATTGATCGTACACCCTTAGAAAGGAAAAGTAGACAAGGACAAGGCTCCTTGGCCCTCTTGTTGGTCTTTTCCCCAGAGCTGCCTTCCATTTTCAATTCGCTTGAGTTTTAGTTTTACAAAGAAGGGAGCAGAACTTCCTATCAAACTCTTCACTGAGTGAGAATTAAAGGTTTCATAGGCACCAGAGACTCTGTGCAAATGAGAACCTGGGAAGAATCTCATGGGGTCTTTAGAGTGGCAGTGGGCTGGCCAACCTACAAGATGCCGTCAACATGCACTTAAGAACATCAGGGTGTGAGCCGACAAGCAGAGCTACACAGGGACTTCTCTTGAAGGGTGCTCTGAAGCTGCACTATGTGATAGCCATCACTATATCTCTTCTGAACAGAGGGGAAAGGGGGGACCAATGCACAGAACTCAGCAGTCATGAAGGGCCAGGCAGAAAACATGGTGAGACCATGAGGAGGCCTTTTATAAGGTCACCAGCATGAGGCAGTTGAAGAGCAGGTAACCCCCTCGGGTAGAGGACAATGTCGGAAAGGCTCCACAAGGCAGCCTGGACCACTCCCCTTTTGAGGGAACCTAGAAACAGGAGCCTACAGAATGGAAGAGGTGAATTCACAGTCTCACAGTGAGGTGTATCCTGCTGTGAGCAGAGCAAGGCTCTTTCCAGTTCTGAGCCTGGGTTTCCCCTCTGAAATGAGATGGCAAGCAGGACCTCGACCAGCTTGGCTGGGCCATTCTGTAACTCAGTGATTTCCCTTCCTGTTGAGCAAGGCACTCTGAAGCCTTCTGAGCTTGAAAAATGAATTGCTGTACTGATGCACACATGCCCTTTGTATTGCATTTTTTTTTAAGAGTAGGAAAATTTATTGGAGAAAAGGAATGGGGAATGGTAATGGGGGAATGGGGAATAGGAATAGCTCCTGAGAGACTGGGGTATTCCAGGTGGGTTGTCAGTCAGCCCACTTCTCAAAGGAAGTTTTACTGAGCAAAATAATGAAGTTGGTACCATGTGGGTCAAAATTATGATCAACCAATATGATTTATTTTTCCAATAATATTGCAAGTAGTCACTTAGGTAATATTGATCTAATGGTAGCAAGGGTACATGGTGATATCAATAACCTGGCTTGATAATCTGTAGTCTTAGTCTTGGTTCTTAGTTTTAGTGGTCTTGGTCTTAGTTGGTGGGAGAGGACACCCCCACCCTTAATGAGACAATGGGAAATCTCAAAGGGTGATAGCAATAATCCCTAACCTTATTCATCCCTTAGGGAAAAATGTGAAACTAGCCACTGGGACTTTAATCTTCAGATGTACCTCCAGCTTAAAGTACTGATTCTTACCTTTTGTGCTGACTCCCTTGAGGGCCCAGCCCTGTCTGTCTACTATATTTCTACCTAACTTAACTGTCTATAATACCTATAGGTGGCTACATCTCTGTTACCTGTGACTGCTGTCACCTATGAAGGGGTCATCACCCTTTCCTGAAGAAAGAGTTGTTATCATTCACCTGTGAATCCCCTTGAGATTGAGTGTGCGTTATAGGGATGACACAGGACCTCCACATAATCCAAATAACATAAGAAAGGAAAGCATAACTCCAAAGCAGCTAGAAGTCTGATACACTGAGTTGGTGTTCTCTAAAATTGAAGAACGAATTTTAGGAACAATGGAGGTTAAGAGTAGGAAGAATCTGACAGAAAGATTCTTAGAGGGATGGAATGGGGTGTTAAGTGGGTGGCCCTCCCCCCTACATTTTTATGGCTCATTTCAGTCCCCAGGCAACATGTGATCCCTCTGCCAGGTCAACAGGACTGTTTTATATACAGGAAACGGGAATATCTGAAGGCCTCCTCTGTGACTATCAACAAAAGCCAGACACAAATGTAGAGGAGGCAAGGGGAGCCAGTGCAGGTGTGGGTGTGCACATGAGCATGAGGTACTTCCTTGCCCCAAGGAATAAGTGAAGACAAGGTCCAAGCTCAGTGCTGCCACTAGCCTGTCATGTGTCCCTGGGGAACACCACCTTTCTCTGAGCCTTAGTCGTTCTGTTTATGCCCACACAGAGGTGCGACGAGGTTATCTTGAAAGCCCAGCCCTACCTGACATGCTACCTAGCATTAAGAATAGGAAGTAGCTACCAATAGCAGATGGCAAAGAAAAAGATTCCTAGGTGTCAATAACCGGGAGATATTGGTTATCCTTATAGTCCTTCTTTTTCTCTAATTTTTTTGGTCTGCCAACTGAAGTTGTTAACCCTCCAGAAGAGAACCTTAATAATATTCTCTATGAAATAGACACTTGAGCTTAACATTACTATCTTTCTGAATATCTAATGCCTTAGACATAACTAGTGTGCTCATACCTCACTACTATTATGGGCTATTGGACTATATATCCAGCTACTTTCTCTTAGTTCAATAAGAACGATTTGTACTAATAGTGTTTATACAATATATCACATCTGCATCTTGTACTCTGAAGAAATACTATGAAGACAACAATATGCAATGTATTAATTATTATAACTGTACTAATAACCTGCTGTGAAACTGTCTCATTGCTATTTCTTTTCATTAAAATTAATACCCCCCATAGGCCTTTTTCAGGTTGAATAAAAATGATGAAAGACTGACAAAAAACAAACAAACAAACAAACAAACAAACCAGAAAAACCAGGCTTTGCCCCAGAAAAGGTTAGAATTTTGAGAAGATATTTATCATAATTGCTACTGATTGCTGAGCAAAAATTTAATGCACACATGGATACACATGACCTCACATATGTCTTTGCACACCCAAGAAGGAAAGTAGGATCATATCCTTATTTTATAGATGAGGACAATTTAGGTACAGAGAACCATAGGCATTTGCCTGATGCTCACCAGTGTATGGGACTTGAGCCAAGGTGGCTTGGACCTTTTTTTGGGACCCCACCTTTGTTACAAATCTGCAGATCTGCCTAGAACCACAGTCACCAGAGTTGGTGCCTATATCTAATGTATGAAAATGAAAAGAGCAACAAATTCGGCGTGCCCTGGTAGCTGTGACCTAGCAGCTCATATTTTACAATATCTTTTCCCAGAATGATACAATTTGAGAATTGGAAATGTGACAAGGAAATTTAGTTATAATCACTCAAAAAAGAAAAAAGCCCATGTCTTTGCCAGGATGCTTGCTTTGTTCAACCAATAAAGAAATAAGACTTAACAAATGGGAAAATAATTACATTTGCCTAAAATGACATCTTCTGTGCATGCCACTGAGCTGACATGTGTTTCAATTACCTGCCATAGGAAGACAAATGGGTAAATCTACAAGATTATATTACAAAGTGGCACTGCCAAAGAAACCTCTCCATTGATCACAAGCCTGGTGGGATTTGTCTGAATGAATCTGAAGAACTTGCTTTAATTTGTTGCTTTCTCTGGGATAATTCTAAGATCTGCTTAAAGTGAGTAAACACAGCAGGCACTGTTATTGTTTCTGGATTCCAGAAAATCTAGATGCTCAAAAACACCACACTGATGAGTGGTTCCTGCCCCTCATGAATGCTCTGGGGACTCTGCCATGCCACTTCTGCTCTCCACGCCTTGAGTCCTTATCATACAAAGATCTTGGTCCAGGTGATTGCTGAGGCCTCTATAACAGCAGCAGGAAAGTCCAACAAACAAACTGGTTCCCTTAGAAGGTAAGTGGTCTGTAGAAAGTATAGGGGTTATAATGGAAAAGAGACTAAAGAGACACACCAAGATGATGCAATAGTTGGACTATTATATCTGCTAATAAACTACTGGTTTTTAAAGGAGCTTTTGAACAGAAGATCAACACAGACAAAGATGTTAAAAACTGTTAAATGTTTTAGGTATGATAATAGCATGGTGGTTGTATTTTGAAAAGTCCTTGTCTTGTAGAAATGCATACTGAAGTATTTATAGATTGAAGTGAGATAATGTCTAAGGGTTGCTTTAAAATATGACAGGAGAAACCAGAAGAGGGGTATGTGAGTGAGTAGAGACAAAACAAGATTGGAAGGATGTAGTTCAGGGTTTTGCTGGGTGATGCAAACATGGGGTGCATTGTGCTAGCCTGATAGAGTATGTAGGAACATTTCCGTAATCAAAACCCAAGACATTGCAGAATTTCTCGGCATTCTGCAACTGATTTAGCTACTGTCCCCTCCTCTCCTTTTTCTAAGCTTCTCGGAGTCAGGTGGGGAGGGGGTGGAGGCCTGTGAAGCAGCACAGTTGAGAAACAATATTTACATAAGCTGAAACTAATGCTTTCATACAGAAGGGTTTTCTATTAAATCTTCCTACTTTTATCTGGGATCTCATATCCTACCCCATTTCTTTTGATGTATTTTACTGCAGAAACACAACACTGCTGAATAGAAATGTTGTCAACTAGAAAGAATAAGCATCAAAAAGCCTACCTTGAAATTGAGTAAATTTAATGGTCCCCATTCTCTCCCCGTTCCGGAACACAACTTGACCCTAAAAATAAAACAAACAAACAAGAACAAAAGAGAAATGCCACATTAGCCCAAATACTACTGAGCTTGCTGAATTGCATTAGCTGCATGATGCGATTATTATTATTGGAGAAAAATAGACTCCCATTGGACTACAGACACAAAATCTAACTAATTATTTTTAATTTAGTTGTGATTTTTTTCTGGTTAATTTGTGAGAAGCACAAAATCAATAATGGAACGACCATATGTGAATTAAAACTGAGATAAACATCTTCATGATCACTGGGACTATTTGTTAAACACTCACATGTTCTGTGTCATCCAGGGGACAAGGTCTTCTAGGGAAGATTGAGGTAGACCAAGGTCCTGGGACACTGTCTCCATACCTACCTCATAAAGCTATAGGGCTACTGGGGTGCTGGAGGTTAATATTTTTTAGCAAAGCCAGGGAATGTCTCCCTAAGTTCCTTCCTGAATGGTGACATCAGCCCCAATTATAACTGGGCTATGTGGTATAGCACAAAATTAAGCTACTTGAGCCAGCAAGACCTGACTACTGTCAGAGCAGCTCAGCACCTCTCATTAGGGACCTTGGGGGCTAAAGATGGCATCATCTTTTGCCTCTGTCATGCTTGGCTAAATATACTAGGAGTTTAAAGAGGAACATACCATAACTTTTTGTCAATTTGTGGCTCACTTAAAATTCTGCTGCCATGCAAGGAAACTGACATGCGTCACATCATTGCATCTTAGTGACTATGTTAGCTGGTATGGGATGAACCCTGCCATATAGATCAAGAAACTAAGGCAGAGAAAAGTTGTGCATTTTTTGAGGTCACTGTAAGTGAAGCTGGGGTTCAGAGCCAAGATTTTTTTCAGTGTTGTGATTGAACACAGGGCCTTGTGCATGAAAGACAAGGACTCTTAGGCACTTCACTGCATTCTCATTACCCGCCCCCACCGTTGGACTTTAAAGCTCATGCCCTTTTACTATGGCATGCAACTCTGACCCAGAAATCAATCCTTCTTGCATCCCGATTATGGTGAAATTAGGAAAAGAAATTTTACATGTGCTCTGCTCTTTTCTCATAGTAATATACTTGCATCATCAGGGAATAGCAGAGAAAATACTTGGATCCCTCTTAGTTCTCAGGAGAAAGTCCTGGAATGTCTCATCTTCCCTTAGGTAGAAAACTGAGGTGTGAGGCTCTGGAGCTTTCAGAATAAAGGGGATCGCTCAACCAGTTCTCAGACTGAGAAAAACCTTCCAAGGCCACCTTGACACCTTTGTGAAGCCCTGAAGACAGCTGCAAGTAGTACCAGTTGGAAACTAACACCCGCTGAATTCTATATTCGGGTGATGGTAAGCAATTCCCAGGAGTGTGAAAACACTTAAACTCAAGGTGTGACAGGAGCTGTGATTTTATTTCTAGGGATGATTGAAAAACCACAGAACACCTTACGAAAGAAACACTTTTATGCAAATACACTGCTTCACTTGGATGGGGCAGGTGCAAACATTATCCAAAGGAGAAAAAAGTGTTTTTGATTGATTGACAAAGGTAGAGATCTAACTAATTCACCAATCTCCTGCCATATTTTGAAGAATCCCAAATCTTCTAGGTTTAAAATGTGGGCAATCCTGCAGTCTTTGTTGGTTAAAGGGTGTGTGGAATGCGTTGCAGCTCTGCTGGGAAGACACTGAAGTGGAGTAAAGCGTAGGTGTGAGGAAGGCTCTTCTTTTGTTTCTCTTGCATTTCCTTTTTACTTTTAAGCAAAAATAGTCCATTTTAAAGTAAGTCCTTTCATATTTTATTTTATTTTTGCTGTATTTTATTTTATCAGCGATAATTATTTTTACTAATGTTAACTCCTTCCACCTCTGTGATTTCACAGGAACCATAGTGAAAGGAGCCCAGTGTTGGAGTTCCACACCCTGCTGAGTTCCTGGTTATCTCTGAATTACAGACCAAGTGCAGCTCCTGGTTATAAGGCAGGCACTCAGTAAATGGTAGCAATTATTTTTATTTAAATACCTTTAATAGCAGAGAGAGGAAATGAAAAAATCTGAAGCACCAGGTTCTGATCTGTGCGAAGGCATTTTCAACTCCATTGCAACCTCAACTGGCGAAAGGGCAATCTATTGGGTGCTGTCCAAGGTGGCTTTGCCTCTCAGAAGCACATCTCCAAAATGGCTGAAAAGCCCATGAGCAACCTCATGGGCCATCATGTCTTCTGTTTACTAACAGAAGAAGGGGAGGGGTTCTGGCTGTGGCAATGCGGTGATGAGGAAAGGTAGTTAACTGGGAGCTGGTATCAGAGATGAGGCAAGCTGTCTCATGAGGAAAGCATGTGACATGACTCTTTCCCAGAAGGCATGACCACACCACCCAATGGTTTGGCTGATGAGGCCCAGGTGGACAGAGGACCACTGACCCAGCAGGGGCAACCTTGGTAAGATGGATTTGAGGGAAGTCTTGTGTCCACAAGAAGATTCTCATAATTCCAAGAGATAACCTCCATGGTAGAAAGTGGCCAACTCATACAACATAAATATTTATCCTGTGCCATTTTTTTTTTTTTAATCATGAGACCTCTTTATGATGCCCAGGCTGGTCTTAAATTCCAGGCTCAGGTGATCTTCCTGCTTCAGCCTCCCACCTGCCCCAGTACTAGGAGTACAGTTGTACCTCACTGCACCCTGCCCAAGTACTGTCCTTTGTTTCTGTTCTATCAGTGTTTTGTATTTGATTAGAAGGGACAGACAAGATATGTACATCAATAAATGTAGAAAGTATTTCAGTTACTGATGTACAGAGAAGTGATACAGAGATGACAAGACAAGAGAGCTAATGCAACAGTGTAGTCAGCAAAGGAGTGACACATAGCAAAGTTCTATGTGGCAAGACGGAGGTGCTCCAACCAAAGGGAAAAAGAAGGCAAAGGCCTGAGGCAGGAAAGCGTGTGGAGGGCCCAAGGAATGGAAATGGCCAGTGTGACCAGACTCCAGCTAGCTCAGAGTGCATGGCAAATGTGGCTAAGCATAGTGGGTGGCCAATGCTGGGACCCACCTGCTCCTATTACCCAGGGCAAGAGACACTGTAGTGTGTTCCCCACATGCCACTTCTGGATGGCACACATTTCCCCAGCTGCTGGGCATCTTGGCTGCTGTTAACTGTCTCACAACTTAAAGAAGCTATGTTAATGAAAGTGATAGGGCTGATGAGATAGCTCAGTGGACTAAAGCTTGCTTAGGCAAGTGCAGAGACTGGGGTTCAATCCCTGGTACTGGATATCATGCAGGCCTCATCCTCAGGTGTGCTGAACTGGGCAACCAAGTCTGGGTGTGTTGGTGCTCACCTGGGAGGATCATTACAAGTCTGAGCTGCATAGTGAGACCCTGTTCCAACTTAAAATAATAATAATAATAATAATAATAATAATAATAATAATAACAAAGAAGAAGATAAGGGCCAGCCAAAGAGCTCAACAGACTGAAGTGCTTGCTTAGGCAGACACAGGGACTCTGGCGTGCTGTACTGGCCCTGCCACTAGGGTGTGCTGAGATGGCGAATGAGACTGGGTGGATGGCGCATGCCTGTAATTCCAGTACTTGGGAGGCTGAGAACAGGAAAATCACTATGAGTCTGATCTGTGTAGTAAAATTCTGTAGACCTTGTACTAAATACATTAAAAAAATTAAAACAAAAAAAGTGATGACCCCTCTGAAAGGCAGTCTAGACATTGTGATCAGTGTGAGGGTCATAGTTCTATCCCCCCAAATTCAGGACACTGTGTGGGGCCACAGGGCCCAGAAGACCCCAAGGGATTGGCCGAGGCTATTACTACAGTCATACCCAATTTTGACCTGTCCCTTTGCCTGATCCTGCTCCTTTGATCCCTTTCCAACCTCTGTTCCTGGGAGAATTTCCTGATCAACTTCTTGTAGGGAAAGCTTAGTCTTATACCTGTTTCCTTATGTTGGGAACCACCTGGGACATCATGGTACCAAGGCTCTGGCACTATCGCTTCCTCCCAACCTGAGTGATAGGGCAGGTGGGGGTGAAGGAGGCAGTGAAGCTCACTGATACCAAGCTCACTGATTGCTTTGGTACTAGGTGACCTGCTACTGTGGCCAGGAGAGTGAGTGGGCATCCTTTCTAAAACCCTTCATGAGCAGGGATTGCCCCTCCGAGCTCACTGGTCTGCCCACATGTGGAGTCATTGTGTATCTATAAGTACTGTGACTCTCCTTAAGTATTTAAGTATTTGTTATGTGCAGTGTCAGGGCAGTTGCTGAGAGCCATCATACCCACATCATAGCTCACTATCACCCTGATTTGTCCCCTATATTGCGGTGACTGAAAGCCTGGAAACCACATTTCCTAGAATCCTCTGTCAGCCAGTTCCATTAAGGTTCTGCTAATGAAGGATAAGGCAGAAGAACTGCAAGTTCAAGTCTGGCCTGTGAAACTTACAGAATTAACCAGACCTTGCCTCAAAATAAAAAGCGTTGAGGGGTAAGCCCAGTGGCTTTGGAGGCCAGTGTGCCATTATTTTTGGTGTGTTATGGTTATATTATTGGGTGTTATGCCATTGTTTTGTTTGTATTCCATATCTGTTCTGTGACTACTTTTAGAAACTCTACAGAAATTAAATTTCATTACAATCCAGCACCCAATTGACAAAGCAATTGTTCTTCTTGCCCCAGCAGTGTGACAATTGTCAGGCATAGTCGTGGTCCTGTATTCCATCTCACTCTGAAAGGCTTGTTCTCTAAACTGGAGGCTGATTGATAATGGATCCAACTTTCCAGAAGTTTATTAATATGACCACAGAGAAGATCTGGAAATAATATAATGGAGGTAAAGCCCCAGGTAGATAATTCACAAGGACCTTTTCCCTTGGAGAGATGTTGCTAAAGTTAATAAAAAGGCCTGTTTCATGAAAGCCAATCAAATTTAGAGTTTCATTATAATTGGAGCAACAAAGCTCTGCGTGCTTGTTCAGATCAGTCTTCAGGTTGTGTGGGGTCACTGAAGGTTCATCATTTGGCTGACAAGAGCAAATGCTACCACTCTTGTGAGCTAGGATAATCTCTGTGCCCCAGTTCTTCCATCTGAACAATAGCTGGGACAATGACTGCTTTTCAAGACTCTCTGTGAGAATGAATGACAACTGAGCCAGAGGAATAGCCCAGGATTACTGTGGGATAATTTTCATCATAATTCCTCCAGTTAATTTGGATCACAAAAATCTCATCTGCTGTCAGATCAGAATCTCAGAAATCTCAGTGAACAGTCAAATGTTCAGAAAAGGTTCTGGGAACCTCCTCCTAGAATACTTCTGTATTTCACTGTTCATTTGGAATGTTTCACATTAAGAGGTAGTAAAACTCACCCTAACAACAATTATATCTTATGAGTCAAGCCCCAGGGTGGGGCTTTCTCCCTTAATTTCACAGTGGAGGATAGGATGTCCTGCCCAGAGAGCATGTTCTGCTACAGGGGCTGAGTGGCAGGAAGATAGCAGCTCGGAGGTGCTTGAGGAGTTTCTCCCTTCTGGGTTCTGGAGGCACTTGTGCCTGTGGGAGGTGTGACTGCTTGGGGAGCAGTAAGCACGCATGCTCCTCTGAGCATCTGATTTGCCCTGCTGGAGGAAGGTCTGCTCTGACACATCACACAAACCAGGGAATCTCTGAGTCACTGGAGCTTGAAGGACCAAGGAGGTCTGCTCAGCTCTGGCAGATGTGGAGACAACACATCACCAGCTGGGTTGGTAGCCCCACCCAGCTTGGGGCATTCTACTGCTAGCCCTCCACCCATGGCAGCACTAGCCTCAAAGGCCTAACACAGCCTTTGAGAACCACTGGGGTAACCTACTGGGAAGGTCTTCTACCAAGAGTAGAGGTCTGGATGAAGGTGCCCTCTGTTCTCACAGAGATAGCAGGACTTAGACCAAATTATTTGGTACATCCACCCATACGTTCTGCAAAGGTGAAAAATACTCCTTTATTTTTTTGCATGTCTTCTTGGGCTATACCAGAGGTCATATTTTGCTTTTTATTTAAAACACATTTTTGACACTGACAATTCATCCTATAGGCCCAAGCCTTCAGAATGTTGGATGCCCACAGATCCTTGCAAAGTCGCAAGGCTGAGTCCTGAGAAGGAGAAGGTGGAAGTGTGGCCTGTCCCACTAATATCTTTCTGCCAATGTGATGACAGGAAAGTGTATGTCTCAGGGCCCAAAATCAGAGGGTCCAGAGTGTCCAAACAGTGATCACCCACAAAGCAAATGGTGGTGCAAGGTAGGGCTGGGTTCAGGGGAGAGAAATGAGGGACCTGAGGAGGAGGGTAGGTGGCTCTGGAGAGGCGTCCAGCTATCTCTCTCTTCCCAGTTACTGTACTTCCAAGTCAGGCCTGTTTAAAATAGCAGAGTAACACACATGAATGAAATGTTCAAGAAGTAGAGGAATAGCAGTCGACTGTGACACAGATGCATGATAAAGCATTATGATACATTCACTCATTCATTCATTCATTCAACAAGTACTGTGGACACCTATGATGTGCTAGGCAGACACCAGACTAAAACCTGAGAAAAATCAACATGATCCTAGATTGCATGTAGCTTGCATTCTGGTGTGAGAGACAGATATTAAATAATAAATATACAATCACATACAGACTTACAAACAATAAGCAATAAGAAAGAAAAGAGCAGCCTGCCAGGAGAGAGAATACAAGATCCTATTTTAAACTAGGGGCCAAGAAAGGTGACCCCTAGTTCCTTTCTTGGAAGGTAGCATTTACAAGGAGTTAGCTGAACTAAGAGCAACAGGGGTAGCATCTTGGGAGAGGGAATTCCAATGAAGTACAATGGGGCAGGGAAGGGGCTAGGACATCAGACAACCAAAACGATGCCAGTGAATGGATATTGAAGAGATGAGTGAGGTGCATGCTAGGCAAGGTGGATGGGTGCAAGATCAGGCAGCTCTTAACAGGCCAAAGCAAGGACACGAGGCTCAATGTGGAATCCAAGAGGGAAGATGGTGGTTGATTGAGTGTGTCAACCTGAGTAAGAGGTCAACAAAGCTGACTCAGCAGCCTAGGGTGTGGAAGACCCGCTCTAGGGTGGCTTGTCATATGGATGGTATAAAGTGGAAATGAAGAAGGGCCTGCTTCTGCTTCTTCAGAGGAGCTCCAGTCTTTGCCTTCACTTTGGACATCATCTACTGGCGTCCTGCATAGACTCTCCGGCTCCTGATGCAGATCCTTTAGCCTTATGTTGTAGACCAACTGGCCTCCTGATATGGACTTGCACAGGGCACTGCAGTGAGCTCCAGACATTCAGTTGAATCCATCCAACTCTGTTGGTGGCTTCTGTAAGTCAATCTTGTAAACTCTTAAATATTTGTATATCTTGTCTTATGTCTATTCTCTAGTAAACACTGACCAACACAGGGAGCCATGAAAAGATTTCATTTTATCTTATTTTCATTTTTTTTGGTACTGAACTCAGTACCTTGTGCTTGCCAGGCAGACACTTGTGCCACTGAGCTATATCCCCACCCTCATGGAAAAATTTTATTCAGAGGATGACTTAACCCAAGTTATATGGACCGTAGTATTACAAAAGCAATACAGTATTGGAAAAAGTGATACTCGGTGCGAGACACTAGCACAATCACAAGTTCACTTTGTGTTCCTCCTAGGGACATAGCTAGAATACATTCCAAAGGTTAGGGAGCTGTGGTGACAGTCCTGGCCAGAGGAATGTGCATAGAAGTCGCATACCTCATTCCATAGCTGGCCTGTCCGAGCCTCTCACAAGGTCCTTCTTGCTCCCACATATCCCTCTCTACCATCCAGATTGGCAGGATCTGTCAGTGGTCTCCAAGGCCACAAGTGTCCTCTTTGGATTTGGCATAAGAGAGAACTAACTTTTTACTTATTCTAACTAATACATTAAAGTTATACAAAACGTCCATAAGTAGGTAAAAGTGACTAGTAAAGTAATAATGTTTGCCCTGGTTCATCTTGGGTTATGTGATTATTTTTCCCTTCTTTTCACTTTTCAATACTCTCTGATAGTCTACAATGAACAGGTGTTATTTTAATAGAAAGGAAACTTTACTAAAAAACTTTTCTTTGGTGATGTTATAAGGAGACACATTTGTACAGGCAAAAATAGCAGCAGCATCGCCAAGAAAATAATGCTTTCCCTTGAAATAGATTACATTTTACTGACAGATTAGAGCGTTCCTGAGCCAGAGCCAGAAATCTGTGCACACATAAGCACATTTCCCCTCGGCTTCAAATTGCAAAGAGAGCAACAGACAAGGAGTTGAATGGCGCACACAGAGGCTGAGCCTGACCATTTTCTAGGAAGGGCCCTTAGGCAAGTCCCTTTGCAGGACAGAGGTTTCTCACTGCAAAACATGCAGAGGTAATAATCCTGAAGATATTTTAGCTCTCTTGAAACTTTGGTGTATATTATCTAAGGTGCCCCACACAGGTTTCTCCTTCACTAATAAAACCTAAACAACTCCAGTGGGTTGAAATATTCATCCTAATCTCCATTTTATAAATGAAGAAATAGAGGGCCTGAGATGTCAAGAATTTGCCTCGGCTCATATAGTTGTACCCCAAGTGCTCCCCCGCACAACAACCAACCTCAGGCTTGTTCTAACAGCAGTCTGGTTTCCCTGCCTCACGAATGAGACACTGGTCGGAAAGTGATCCTTTACAGGAGACTAGAGTGAGGGCTCCCAGCTTTTTGGTTTGGGCAGGTGAATGGGTGCTGGTGCAATTCCTTGCCTACACAGTTGGCAGAGGAGGCCTGGGATGACTAGCAAGTGGCGTCTTTGCCTGTGTTCCTCAGTGAGTGCTAGGCTGGGGAGCTCTGCAGCTCTAGAGCCGGGTACTGGGCACAGGCCATCATCCCAGGCCTCTGCCTAGGCTCCTTATTCTATCCCTTTTTTCCCAATCATTTGCAGATGCAAGCATCCCTACTATTAGAAGTTTTTAATTTTTGCTTTACTGTATGTTCTATTTTTGTTAAATAGATTAGTCTCCACCAGGAAAACCAAATTGCTGACCAGCTGACCCGAAAGTCTGAGACATGCAATTTGCAATCTGTTGGAATCTTTGCTTTTTGCCAGGAGGGCTGCAGATTGGCCTGGTGGGGGTGGGGCAGGACTCAAATTAAGCAGCTGGTGCAGCAGCAGCTGGGGCAGGAGGTGAAGGGCTCAGCTGCAGGAGGGGGCCTAGATGAGAGAGAGAGAAAGGCAGACCAGAGAAATAGGAAAGGGAAGATGGTTAGGACGCAGTGACTCACAAGCCAGATGGCCCAGAAAGGGAAGGTAGGTACCTAGATTTGTGACTTTGGGTGTAGTCTCTCTATTGTGTAAGGAGATAAAGTTTGTATATATGGAAGCTGATTCCAGAATTCCTCTTAAGGAGGGGCCAATCTTGGTCGAGAAAGGAACCCTGTTTAGCCTCCTGGGCAAAGTAAGAACCTTGCAGGCAGGTGGGCAGGAAGGAACCAGGGCAGTTGGCTGGCCACCTGCCAGAGACATAGGTTGGGCTCAGTTTTTCTCCTGAGAAGTTGGGGACTCAGGATCTGGCAGGTAGAGAGACCATCTGAGGGGACTGAGGGTGGGCAGCTAATGTTATATTTGAGTGACTCAAATTGATTCTGTGGTGTAACCCTTCCCCATCTCCACAGAAACCTCCTCACGAGTCCCTATATCAGAGGTCAGAGTCTGTGTTACATTTCATTTTACATGAATATAGGTATACTGGAAGGGCCTCTGCTTTCTTTATAGATCAGTGTGGCCCAGAGTTGAGAAAAAAGGAGGCATAATGACAGTCCACATCCTAAATGAATTCAGCAATACTTGGCTCATGGGTGTACAGGCCCCTCCCCCATGCTCTGCCCAGAATGTGAAGGAATCTTGAGGGCTGGAGCTCCCTGGAAACCTTTCCCAGACATCAGTTATACATGAGATCCTGGGGTTGGAATACCTCTCTGGCTTGGAATCACTGGGATTTGGCCTCAGAGCATGGGGGTAGGGAGGGAAGGGAAGGGCAGAAGGGCTCCTGAGCTCTTGTCCTCAAAGGAGGGGAGGTTGTGCCATTCTGCAGGGATGCTCCAGACCTGGATGTGCTGACCTCTTTGTCCCTCTGGGTTCGCAAGTTCTTGGTGGGACATAGTCAGCACTGAACTTTCGTCCTCGCTCTTCCACACCCCTCTCTGTGGTTACCCATCGTCAGCCCACCAAGATGCTGACCCCATCAGTCCTTGCCTGCCTCTAGCCCCAGCTGCAATGGTTGGCTAATCATGCTCTCTAGGCAGGCAGGAGCAAAGTCCTGTACTTTAGAAAAGGGAAGTGCTGAGATTCTGTGGAGTGTGAGGCCAGGAATTCACCAAATGTTTCCAGAGCACCTGCTATGCCAGACCTAGCAGGAAAAGCACTCCCCAGGGTGCAGCCCTGTCCTTGGAGTTCACAGTCTGGTGGGAGAGGCAGCCCATTTACAGCTTCAGGACAGCAGCGCAAGTGCCCAGGTTGGCAGAGAACCTGGGCCATGAGACAGTTGTCCTCACCTAGGGTTAGAGAATGCTTCCTGGAAATAAAACATCTCAAGTGAGCCCAGAAGGGCCAGTTAGGGAGAGCCATCTGGCCAAAGGGAAGGCTGGGGATGTGAGTGGGTACCAGGAAGCTGTCACAGCATATGCAAAGGCCTGCAGAGGAAGATGCACAGTGGCATACCATGGAGGCAGCAACGGCTGTAGCCAAGGGATCAGCAGAAGAAAGGGAGAGCTTCCTGGCAAAAACACAAGGTGCGTGGCACAAGATAAATTTCATTATGTCACTATGAGCCTTTCTCTTAGGCAAAAGATGCCTGATTTCAGGAGACTTGAAATCAGC
>PVKN010013411.1:0-19943 GCA_004027915.1 Capromys pilorides | reverse complement strand
ACACACACAACTAATAGTGTAGCAATTTCTGTTGAAAGCCTAAAATAGTTGAAACTTATAACCTTTGTTGGAAGCTCAAGTTTGTATCCAAAGAAATATGCCTGTTATGATTACTCATTGTTTCTTCCAGAGGCCCCAAAGGAATTAGCTGGTAACCATTTGTCAGCCCACTTTGAACTACTAAATGGGCCTAGCTAACAATAAAACTCCAAAGGGGGGGCGGGGGAGGCAGGCCCTTTGTCAGGCTCGGCGGGCAGCCTGATAATAACACAAGGAAGAGCTGCGATTCCAATTAAGTTTGACCAGTGCCCTTCAAACCCAAGGACGTGACAGGGATACATCCTCCTACAGCCCTCCCTAAGGGCCCTCGCCCAGCTCCTCGCTTGGCCTCAAGAGGCCCCCAACTGGGGATCTGCCCCCCTCCTACTTCCCTCGTAAGCAAAGGCACGGTCCCCAAAGTGCGAGGCGGGCCTTCACAGCGCACACCCAGGACAGGTCACCGAGTTCGGACTGCGGAGCTCTCAAACCGCGGGGCTTCGGGTGAACCAGGACTGAAGACAAACAGACTCTCGAGCCCGGGCCTCCGCGCGATCCAAACACCGGGCAGTCTTCAGCCAAGGCCAGGCGCCTCTTCCTGGGGAGACGAAACAAGGGACCCCTCCCGCGGCACCCCAGAACGCTGGCTTCCGGGGGACTCACCCGAGCGGAGAGGCGGGCCCAGCTACGGTCCCGTCACCTACACACTCCTCCGCAGAGCCGCGCCAGCTCTTCCGGGCCGCTCTAGACTACCCAGGGGCGGGCGCTTCTCGGTGGCATTTCCGGCCGTGGAGGGCTGGCCCGGATGGGGGCCCCCGGGGAGCCGCGGAGGGCTGCTCCGGCCTTGGGCCTGGTTGAAGTGGTTGATGGTTTAGCGGCCCCCGGTCCAGGACGTGGTGGACCGTACTTGGCTTTTTAACGTTCTTCAGCCCCGCTCTGCTGATCTAGTGGACGCTCCCAGTCATTACAGCAGTAATGACTGCGACAAACGTTGGGACGGCTCACCTCCAGCCTGCTCCCTGACGCCAACCAGCGCTGCGTAGAGGTGGCCAGCCCAAGTGGGCACGTGTTCGGGGTGAGGAGGCATGGCGAGTCTAATGGGCCAGCTTCCTGGAGTTGGCCAATGAGAAACCGGCACATGAGTGCATACGCAGTATGAAATACCACTGACTAATGGCGCCTTGGTGGTAGGACATGAAATTGACGAAAAGGTTAAAATTCTCAGCACCCAATTTTCTCTGCTGATGAAATCCTGCCTAGCACATGCTGGGGCAGTCAGGGGGTCTTGTCCTAATCCCGAATAGTCAAACATGATAAAAATAAAGACCTATTTATCCCAATGAGTCCTGATCCATTTTCTCTCAAAGACTTTAAGATACATAGATCTTTTAGTTAATGGCTTGTCTAAATTATTGTTTTACAAAATTATCTGAGTTCTGTGCATTTCCATGTAAAAGTATCATCTTGAAATAATGATAGTTTTGTTGCTTTTTGTAATAAAGGAGCTTCTACAAGAAGTAAATGACCTTGGCAGTTAGCAATGTTGATGTACAACTTCAGTTATGACATGTTTCTGGAAGAGTAACAAGACACAGCATGCCCTCGAAAATATATCTAACAGATTTGATGATGAAAATATGTAATACAACCATTGTTAAATTTTCCTTGTTTTGAAAATCCTGTACTATATGTATTCTTGCTTATTACTGTTTTCCTGTCTTTGTTTCAGCTAATTTTACTCTTTAAAATAAAATAATAATAATAATAATAATATACAAAGAAAAAAGAAAGAAAGGAAATATATCTAAGATAGCTCCATTTGCCAGCTCAGACCCTTTCCCACATCTACATTTTCTTACAAAAACCACAATCTCTCACACTGAACATGGGATTCCTCTCTTGGAAACTTGCCTGCTATCCATTGTAGCAATGTATTCTGACCTGAATAATCTCTAGTCTTTCCTATATTCTTCGACTGTTGATAATTCTTTTACCACCTGTATCATTGGCCAGACACTAGCTGGCACATTAAGGATCTTGGGGAATTTGGGAAAGGATGAGGCTAAACAAGTTGGAATGGAAGAAACAAACCGTTGTCCTCCTGGCTAGAATGACTTAGGTATACAGATAGGATCATTAAGCAAAGGACTGAGACAGGAGCCCTGAGGCATTGTGACCCCGGGGTATGCCTTGATCTTTTAAAGATTATGATGGCTTGTAGAAGAACTAGATGTTCAGGACAATTATCCTCTTAAAGTATGAAAAACAGTATGATGGCACAAGTCTTTAATCCCAGCATTCTGGAAGCTAAGGTAGGAAGATTGAGAGTGAGAGGTCAGTCAGTGTGGATCCTTGCTTTAGTAGAAATGGAACTGAGACTAAAGCACAAATTTACAGGAGAAAAATCTTTAATTGGAAAGTTAAAGGGAAAACAGGAAATGATTTCAGTTTAGGTAGTTGGAGAGGACACATTCGGATAGACAGATTCAGATTGGCCCACCTACAAAGGCAAACGGCCAGTGTTTAAGGATTAGCTGGTAGGCGGGATCCAGTTGATCATTATCTCAGTCCTGGTGTCATAGTTTTGGAATCTTTATGGCTGAAGGATTGTTTCATTCCCAAAAAAGGACTCTCTTTGTCTATGGTAGTTTCAGTCATGTGGGGCTCCACCTTTCCTAGAATCCATGTGATCAGTCACAGGTTTAAAACAGTGACTGGAGGGTGAGTGTCCCTATAAACCTCTTATCTTGGTATCCTCAGCCTCAAATGGGGATGAGATTGGATAAGTCAGGATTATTCAACCCTGACCAGCCAGCCTCTGGTCAGACACTCCCTATGTCAACAACATATCTTTATGAAAATCTCAAGAGATTTAATCCAAGATGCATAGTAAGAAAGGATACAAAATGAAGAAGTGTATTTGTACATTTTTTTTTAAAATTACATCAGCTTTCTCAAAGATGTTGTAACACCCTCCTTGTCTTTTTCTGATGAGTATCATGAATCTAATCCAACTTCATGCTATAACACGGTCCTTCTAGTCTACAATATCCCTGTTACAATGGTACTTACTAGGTACATGTAAGACCAAGGGAAGTCATGGTTCATAGGAAAAATGGCTTTTCAGACTGTGGCTGCCCAGAAGAAACCATAAATCAATGGTTTTAGTTTTGCTCTTTTTTTTTTTAGAGAGTCTCCCTATATATTTCAGGTCGGCCTTGAATTCACTATGTACCAAAGGGTGACCTTGAACTCTTAGCAATCCTCTCCTCATGCCTCCACCTCCTGAGATAAATCATGCTTTGAACAAGTAGCAGGAAGGGCTCAGGACTCTGCCTGTTCCCAATCCCTGTGATGATCCTTGACTATGTCAAGACTGTATCCATCCTGCCTCAAAAAGAAATTTTTGGGGGCTGGGGAGATAGCTCCATGGCACAAGTGCCTGACTGGCAAGTGCAAGGCCCTGAGTTCAATCCTGTTGTGCAAAAAAAAAAAAAAGAAAGAAATTTTTAAAAAGTGATTTGGAAGGAACTTTCAATATTGCCTAAGCAAATTTAAATGCTATCTTTTACTATAATTTCAAATTAAGAAAAACAAGAAATGTATTTGTATTTTTTTAAATTACATCAGCTTGGGGCCGGCGAGATGGTTCAGTGGTCTAAAGCGCCTGCTTAGGAGGGCTCAGGCAACTGCGGGGACTGCAGTTCGATCCCCGGCACCACATGCTGCGCCAGCGCCACCACCAGGGCAGGCTGAGCCAGCCACAAAATGAATAAATAAAGAAATAAACAAACACAACAAGCAAACAAATAAATAAATAAAATTTAAAAAAATAATAAATTACATCAGCTTTCTCAAAGATGTTGTAATACCCTCCTTGTCTTTTTCTGTTGAGTAACATGAATCTAATCCAACTTCATACTATCACATGGTCCTTCTAGTCTACAATATCCCTGTTACAATGGAATAAGGATCAGACAGAAAAATGTACTCTTGGGCCATTGCTTGCTTGTGCTGAACAAAAATATACCCCTAGGTATGTCTAGCTATTGTTTCTACTGATAAGCCCCTGAGACAGATCACACATTACTTTTTCAATAAAAGCTCTTCTAACATCTTAGGATAGCTATTGCTTTGGAGAACTTTCCTAAATTGCTATTTCCCCACCTCAGAACATCTCACAAACTGTATCAACTAAGAGTGATGGGAAACAATTTCTGCACCAGAGCTGAGCAAAGCATGGTAGCAGTGCAGTTTGTCCGAGTTTTAGCTGTCTCAGGCCATTTGTTCCAGTGAGAGGACCACAGGACTTCTCCATTTAAGAGTCCACTTCTTAGCCAGGTAGTAGCACACACCTGTAATCCCAGCACCCTGGAAGGCTCAGTCAGGAGAATTTCAAGTTCAAATTAAGTCTGGGGAAATTTATTATTTAAAAATATTATTTCCGGGGCCAGCGAGATGGTTCAGTGGTCTAAAGTGCCTGCTTAGGAGGGCTCAGGCAACTGCGGGGACTGCAGTTCGATCCCCGGCACCACATGCTGCGCCAGCGCCACCACCAGGGCAGGCTGAGCCAGCCACAAAATGAATAAATAAAGAAACAAACAAACACAACAAGCAAACAAATAAATAAATAAAATTTAAAATAAATAAATAAATAAATAAAAATATTATTTCCTAATTTTATTAGTATTTTCAAATTTAGGACCTTGCACTTGGCAGTACCCATGGAGTAAATAGCTACTTTAACTGGACACCTGGGAAGTGAAGACAGAAGGCTCTATGGTTTTGGTATCTCCCAAAGGCTCACCTATTAAAGGTTTGGTCACCAGCCTCTGGTGCTAGTAAGTAGTAGTGAAATCTTTAGAATATGAGGCCTAGTGGGAGGAAGTCAGTCTAGTGAGCATGCACCCTTCAAGGGGACACTGAAGTCCCAACCCCCTCCTATTTCTCTTTACTTCCCTGCCACCAAGGAGTGAGTCACTTCCTTACCAGATGGTCACCGCCATGGTATGCTGCCTTAACACAAACCCAAAAGCGACAGGGCCAATAGACTGCAAACTGAAACCTCTGAAGCCAACTCAAAATAAACCTTTCCTTTTAGAAAATTATCACCTCAGGTATTTTGCCGCAGTAACAGAAAACTGACAACACCGTAGTAATGTCACTATTGTTACTTTAAAACCCTCATGGAAGCAGCCAAGCTCAGAATCCTACTACCTATCTAGTATTGCACAGGTCAAGTTTGTGAAAATATTGCCAGTTCAACTGCCAATACACTACTAATCATGGGGCTAGGGAGACAGGTCCATGGCACAAGTGCCTGCCTGGCAAGTGCAAGGTCGTGAGTTTGAACCCCGGTCCTGCAAGCAAATAAATAAATAAATAAAAATAAAGTACATTACTAATCAGGATCCCAAAAGAACCAACTACTTTGGTGTATAAAACCATTCATCCTGATCTTTCCTAATCTATACCCTTGTTTTACATCCTCAACAGACACACAATCACCAATTTTTATTGTTCAGTAATAATTATATTACAATCACTACCATCAACAAAAATATAAGAAACATGTAAGTGTGCAGGATAGTATCCAGAAATACTTTGTACCAGGGATTGAACTCAGGACCTTGCACTTATCAGACAAGCACTTATTCCACTGAGCTATCTCCCTGGCCCCTATCCAGAAATACTTAATACCCCTACTCCAACAGGATCAATATATCTGGGACAAATAATCTGACCTCCAGACACTGAAAGCCAGAGTTTAGAGCCCAGAGGATCTGAAACAAGAGGCAAATTCTTCAGTGATCTTAGAGAGGACAGGAAACTCCATGCAATGCAAAATGTGGGTGTGACTCACTTCCTGTTTCTGAGGTATGCACTTGCAGGGTTTCAGTAACCAAAGTATAGGTCTTAGTCCAATGACTAGCCATCCCCCAGTCACCTCCCTCTTTTGTCCCAGCTTCCTGGACTTTTCCAGGATTCAGGGTGAAATCTGAATTCAGCTGAGAAGGACAAGAAGGGGCAGTGTTTGATGAAGACCGCTGTGTTCCAGAATCTCCCTGGCCATGCTGCCCCTGATTGAGGGGAAGGAGGGTCCCTACCTCTGGTGCTGTCTCTGTTATGGCCAGCACTAAGTAGATCAGAGGCAATCAATAAGTGAATCGTGAATAATATACTAAAGAAAAGTCAATGAAAGACTGGGGATACAACTCAGCGGCATGGCACTTGCCTGGCAAGCACAAGGCCCTGCAAAGAAGAAAAAAGGAAGAGGAAGAGGAGGAGGAGACGAAGGAAGAAGTTCATCAATGAAATCTTACCGTTTTTGAAGCATAGAAGGAATGTATGTAACATAACTATGAACTAACAATTTACTTCTCTATTTCAAACTTGTGGTACTGGAACATTGCTCACACTCTTACTCAAGTATCTTATAAATAAGCTGACACTTGTAGTATAGTGGCATCTCTTAATTGCTGAGATACCTCCTGCTGAGAATTGAATTACCAGGCTTGTTACAAATTTGCTGAACTTTATACAAATAAGCAGAAAATGTTGCTAGTGTATCCATTAGGACAAATGTTTACTGGTCACAATATTAAGTGACTTCTGGGCAACAATGAAAGCAAAAAAAGACAGCCTTTATTATAGTTGAGATAAGAAAGCACTAAAAATTATACTTTAGGGGGACCAGTGAGGTGGCTCAGTAGTCTAAAGCACCTGCCTAGGAAAGTTTAGGCAAGTGCAGGGACCACAGCTCAATCCCCAGCACCACATGCTGCACCAGCCCCAACCCCAGGGCAGGCTGAGCTGGCCATAACACAAATAAATAAGGTTTAAAAATAAAATAAAAAATTATATTTTAGGGGCTGAAAATAATCCACTAGTACAACACTTACCTGGCATAAGCAATATCTTGGCTTCAATCTCCAGCACCACAAAAATAAAATTCAGAGCCAGAGCTATCAAAAATTTTTACATAAACCAATAGAGGAGACAGTGTGAGGTCAGAAGAGCACTAGGTGCTGAGATCATTTAAGAAATGCAAAATAAAACTCAGTGGTTCCTACTATCGCCCGCCCTGAGCTAGATCAGGGAAGCACTCCTTGAGGCCTGTCAAAGCCAGGGAGGAGCAATCCTGCCCTGACTGAAGCCCTGGCTCTGCCAGTTTCACCTCCTCCTTAAAGTCCCTTCATTTCGATTCATCCTGCCGCTGTGAGGGTCTGCTTCGAGGAATGGTTTCTTTTTCCTCACCTTTAGAATTTTGACCCAGGTGGGGCTGGGGAGATAGCACAGTAGAATAAGCACTTGCCTGGGAAGGGCAAGGTCCTGAGTTCAATTCCCAGTACCACAAAAAAAAAAAAGAATTTTGACCCAGGTATCCAAAACCTCCATCATTTCCTCCATCTTAAAATACCTGAGACAAAATGTCAATGAATTACATTGAGAGCCACAGCAGAAATGAGGAATTTGCACCCCTTGGTATACAGGGCATGTGGTACAGCTTGACGATAAAGTCCTTATCTGGAAAGATGTTGGAATGGGGATGGAAGCTCTGATAATTTGCTGCCCAAAGGAGAAAAGGCTGGGAGAAAAAAAGGCAGACACAAGGGCTGGCCAGATAGCTTAGTGGACTAAAGCACCTGCTTAGGCAGAGCGCAGTGGCCAAGGTTCAACCCCAGCCCCTGGGACGAGTTGAGACAGTTACTGAGACTGGACATGGTGGCACACGACTAAAATCCTGTCGCTTGGGAGGCTGAAAACAGTAGAATCACTATGAGTCCGATCTATGTGTGAGACCCTGTAGACTCTGTGCTAAATACATTCTTTAAAAAAGTAGAAATATGTGGTGCAGAGCATTATCTAAGTTAGGACTTAGGAGTGCTGAGATGCTTGGACTCATTTCAAGAGATAGGTATTATTAAGTCATAATATCATATAACTCTGTACCTCTATTTCTTCATCTATAAAATGGGACAATACTTACGTTTCATGGATAGCTCTTAAGATTACAGCATGATGGTTTCAAAACTTAAAGTACTATCCAAACATAGAGCATAAATACTTACATCTAAGAAAAATTCTGGGGCTGGTGAGATGGTTCAGTGGTCTAAAGCACCTGCTTAGCAAAGCTTAGATCAACCACAAGGACCACAGTTCAATCCCCAGCATGACATGCTGAGCCAGCCCCACCCCCAGGGCAGGCTAAGCCAGCCATAATAACAATAAAAAAAAAAAAAGAAAGAAAGAAGAAGAAAAATTCTGGAGGAAGAATTCAAGCTCAAAGCTAAGCATACCAGGGCTTCAATCCTGACCCTAACTCTTCCTACCTCCCCATGCACAACTGATTAGCCTAAGGTTCAGACACATCCTAAAATTTTGTAGTAAATACATAGCAATATGTGAAATGTGCTGAGCACAGACACAAAATATTTTCTTTCTCTTGCTTTTTTTTTTTTTTTTAGACAAGGTACTGCCTTGTAGTTTGAGTTGCCATAATCCTCCTACCTCTCCTGAGTGCTGGGATTACAGACATGTACCACCAGCTAATGTTTGTTTCTCTTATAAACAAGATTCTAGGGCCGCCAAGATAGCTCAGTGGACTAAAACACCTGCTTAGGCAAACCTAAGCAAGTACAGGGACCACATGCCACTCTAGCCCAGCCATCAGAGTGGGTTGAGCCAACCAGCTAGCCACACACACACACACACACACACACACACACACACACACTAAATTAAAATAAATAAATAAAAGATTCTACTATTCCCCTAGTGGTTATTTATCAAGACCTAGTGATGGGCTTGCGCTAAAACAGTCAAGTGCTCTTCTCCTGGTCATAGATCAGTGATAACATACAGTACTTGTAGTTCTCTGAGCAGACACAGAACAAAACAGTCACTATATTGCATCAGACTCATGATTTGTCATGCTCATCATTCTCTAAAAATGAGACAGCTTGTGAAGTAAAATGATCAACACAAATTACAACACATATGTGTTCTTCACTTTTGTTGTTCGTTTTTGAACTAACCCCATTATTTGCTATATTTCTGGCATCTCCGTAGGTATCTGCTGCTCAGAATTCAAGTCTATTTCTGTCGTTCTCCTCCTTCTTACATCATTCTGATTTTAAGGAGTGTCTTAACAGTCCTACCATCTGGTGACCTGGCAACGTCAAATCAACAGACTGATTTCTGTAGCTTCTTTTCCCCGGAATGTCTCTAGAGCTAGTTTTTTCTCCATAGGTCCACCTATCAGCACTACACTTCCTGCTGAGGTCATCTCCATGGGTTTTTCTCAAGGGCAGAAAACTACTGATGTCTTTGCTTTGTCTTAATTCAAAAGAACAAAGCCGGATAGGGCTGGGCTGGGCAGCTTTGCAGGTGGGAGAAGGACACAACAAAGAGTCATCTTGCCTTGTTCTGTTGGGGTTGGAGGCCAGGAGCAGTAACTAAGCTTCTCAAAGTCCCATAGCCCTGTACCACCACTCCACCACTCCATAACACCCAGAGCTTAGGGTGTTATCATACATAAATGAAAAGAGCACGATACTTGACTCTCAAAGCATACGGACCCAGGGCTGGGAAGATAGCTCTGCAACGTAAAGTCCCAAATTCCATCCCTGGTACTGCAAAACAAACAAAAAAGCATACTGGCCAGTCAAAGAGCCCACTGCAAGTGCACCATTGTTCTGCCATCCTCAGTAGGGCATCACCCACCATGAGGGTTCTCTAGGAACATTGTGTGTGGCGGGGGAGGGTCTCATCTTGGTGGTCCTCTATAAAACAAAAAATTTAAGGTTCTCCTCTGCCTGGGGGGAAAAGACCAAGTTTTAAAACAGGCTCTCATTAACAAAAAAGAAATAAAAGGACTGATGGGGAATCTAGGCTCTTGGGTGGAAGGTTCAGGGCACCTTGTGCAGTGCAGCAGCTTAACTGGGGATACTTCTTGGCCAAGTTTGTAGTGGTCCACTGTTACCTGCCATGATTCGTGAACCTAGTTAGACAGTGCCCTGATTGGTGAATCAAGCAGAGATATGAAAGGGACTGTTACTCTTATATCTACTAAATATGCAAAGGTAGCACTCATCTTTGCCATTCCCAAGAAAACAATATCCTTAACTACCTTGACTGGATCGGTGTATTTTCAGGTACTCCCACCATACTTTGCTACTTTCATAGCTTCTCTGTTGTGCAGATATTCAGGCATAAAGATGCCACTAAAATCTTTTTTTTTCTACTATAATTGACCCCAATCTGTAGGTAAAGAAACCAAAGTGAAGGTTCTATTAAATAAGTTTACGTAGTTTCGTATTACACACTGAGGAACCAAGAACATGATCACCAAGTGGGTTCATACACCCAGTGAATCCAAAGGGGAACACAGTAAAGCCTCCACCTACCTGACTCCCACATGGTTCTGTGATGAGGAGAAAGGAGTCATGGGTATTCTTTGTTTCTTATATAGAATGACCTCAGTGAATAGCCATGAGGTGCTTTAAAATAAAAAAGGGAAATCACTCTATGCGTAATAGCCATCCATCACATTGTATGGTCCTTCCTCAAAGCAGATAAATTCACCATTTAGTTAGTTAGTTAGTTAGTTATTTTGCAGCACTGGGGTTCGAACTCACAACCTTGCACTTGCCACATAGGCACTTGTGCCATGGAGCTATCTCCCCAGGCCCAAATTCACCTTTAACCAATTTTTTTTTTTTTTTTTTTTAGTACAGCTTCTACGGTCTCACTACGCAGATCCAACTCATAGTGATCTGCCTGTTTACAGCCTCCCAAAAAGTGGGATTACACGTGCATGCTAGAACACCCCGTCTCAATTGTTGGCTCAACCCGCCCAGGGGTGGGGCTGGCACCCACACCAGGGATTGAACCCCAGCTGCTGAGCTCTGCCTAAGCAGGCAATAATCAATGGCTCTTATATTATAAATACTGACTTGGATTTGGGGTGGTTGACATCAGGAATGGTTAGCATCCGCCTTCTATTCATTCATTCTTCTGATTAACTATATTACATGAATTTCTCATTAGACGAAGTTCAGCCTTAGATCTACCCATTGAAGCATTACTACCCATCACAGTAACTATACCTTCTTTGCTACTAATAAGTAATATTCTGCTACCTACATTGTTATTCTGGGATCTATCATTCTTTGCTACTCAGAAACCCAGTTCTGTTCTGTTCTTTTTCTTTCTTTTCTTTTCTTTTCTTTCTTTCTTTCCTTCTTTCTTAATACTGGGAATGGAACTCAGGACCTTGTGCTTGCCAGGCAGTCACATATGCCACTGAGCTATCTCCCCAGCTCTGTTGTTTAAGAGCACATCTTACTACCAGTGTAGCAAATGAGGACAACTAATAGTTTATAATGATGCTTATTCTCCAGATCCTACCACTGCAGTCCTCACTGTCTTGGTAGGGTGCTCTCCAGACTCGTCTAAGAAACAGTTGATGGCAGCTTCTTTGGTCCTACATAGTAACTTCAACCCAGTTTCTCTACTTATGAATTTGTTGATCCTGTTGTCCAACCTGCTACAGCCCTCCTGGCAGCCCTACATTATTTAATATGGGCCTTATTTTTCCTAAACCTCAACCCAGGCAGGGTCAGAACTCCAGGGCTCCCACCATCGCCTCAGTTTCCTGAGGCACTCGATCACATGCAGACATGGGCCACTATGCCTGGGTTTCCTAACTTTTCAAGAATCATCCTAAATTTATTAATCTCATTCCCACTTGTTTCATTAAATTGTCACACACATGGCACACTCATGTTGTCTAGTTTTCCACCTCTAAGTTCCCAGGCAGTGCTCTTATGATCTCCTCTCAGGGCACCAGCCCTGCCAGTGCATTCTAACCAAGACCTGTAACTCCTTTGATATAGAATCACTATCCTGGGCCGGCAAGATGGTTCAGTGGTCTAAAGCGCCTGCTTAGGAGGGCTCAGGCAACTGCGGGGACTGCAGTTCGATCCCCGGCACCACATGCTGCGCCAGCGCCACCACCAGGGCAGGCTGAGCCAGCCACAAAATGAATAAAGAAACAAACAAACACAACAAGCAAACAAATAAATAAATAAATAAAATTTAAAAAGAATCACTATCCTGCCTTAGCAGGCATAGCGCTTGCAAAGTCAGATTATGGTGGGACCTGAGCCTGCTAATGTGTCTGACAGACAAGTAGAAAGACGCAAACAGGTTCAGAGGGTCAGCATTATCTTATACATCACCTGCTTCATTCAAGGTATCTACACCGTTTCAGCTAAGAAAGCTTTTATTTTTCCATCAAAGTGGGCTGCTTACACAGGATGAATTCAAGAGAATCAAAGAATTCAAAAATGATCAAGCAGCTAGGTATGGTAGTGCCTGTAATCCCAGCACTCAGGAGGTGGAGGCAGGAAGATTTCTGCGAACTCGAGGCCAACCTGGGTAACACAATGAACTCAAAGCCAGCCTGAACTACATAGCAAGATCCTGTCTTCAAAAAAAAGAAAATGTGCTTAAGTATAGTTATTCATGTAGTCCTGTCTTTCCACCTTTTCCCTGCCAGAGCCCTGACTCTGACTAGAGCCAACCTGGTTGTAAATTTGGGCTTTTGTGAAGATCAGTCATCCTCAGATTTAAATCTTAAATCTGAACTCTAGTTCTGTGAGTACACCTGTACATAAGGGTCTCTCTATATATTTCATTAGTTTGGTGGCCACTCGCCCTGCATTTTCTATCTTGGAGGAGTCAGTGGCTTTCAGCAGAAACACTGATCCTATAGTCCTTATAGAATATTCCTGTTTGCCCCAAACCTTACAAAAACCAGTTCACCCTTTCCTCTTTTTTTTTTTTTAATTTTATTTATTTATTTATTTGTTTGTTTGTTTGTTTGTTTGTTGTGTTTGTTTCTTTCTTTCTTTCTTTATTTTGTAGCTGGCTCAGCCTGCCTTGGTGGTGGGGCTGGCGCAGTATGTGGTACCGGGGATTGAACCGCAGTCCCTGCAGTTGCCTGAGCTTTCCTAAGCAGGCACTTTAGACCACTGAACCATCTCACCGGCCCCCACCCTTTCCTCTTGTATCCCATCCCAGGTCACTAGTCAGGGTCACAATGACTGTACAGGTACCATATGACCAGACTAGCAATATTCCACTCCTCACCACTGATGGGGTCCTCATGGCCTGACAGTGAAAACTCCACAAACCACTCAGTCAACTCCCAAGGACCACCCGTGCCACTGAATGTCTTAACATGAGGTTCTAGAGTGGAACCTAAAAAAGGGACTCACAGCCACATAGTTTGTTCAGTGTGCTCCTCAAGAAAAGCTTTGGAGGGAGGGAATGAATGAGAACAAGGTACGGAAAAGCCAAGCTTGGAGGTGATGATAAGATAGATGAAATCTGTCACTGGCCTGATCCTGAGGGTTCTAGGACACAAATTGCACCAGTTGTCCCCATCAGTGTACGTGAATCAACTTTTTCCTGTCCTTGTCAATCATGTCAATGTCATTTGAGGGGGACACAGAGGGGAAAACTCCTAGATTGAGGCAGCTCCCATCTTCCAAGAGCAGTACCTAAGTTACTGAAAAAAGACATCTATGTACACCTCAAAGGCAAAACACAAGAGAAGCTGAGGGGTGGGTATACCAGCTCAGTAAAGGACTTTGAAGTGGGCAACACCATGAGCCACACAATCAACTAACACTTCCTGGGCACCAAGAGCAAGATGCAGGACTTCAGCAGCACTCCTGCACGCTCTCTCTCTGCAGCAAACGCCCTTAGTCAGTGCTCTTATCCATGTCATCTTTCCCCTGGTGATACTGGACCACATCCATATCAGCTCCTTGTTAGTTTTTCAACTCTACCTGCAACATAAACTGAAACTTAACTCTGTACACCAAGAAAGGAGGTCTATGCTCAGAGTACTTGGGAACTGGTGGACATACTGCTTAGACTGTGATCCCTAGCCAGTTGTGGTGGTGCACATCTGTGGTCCCCACACTGAGGAAGCTGAAGCAGGACAACTGCTACAAATTTAAGGCCATCCTAGGCTCCACAGTGAGTTCAAAGCCAGCCTGCACTACACAGCAAGACCCAGTCTCAACAAATGAATGAATGAAGGTCTAATTCAAGCAAGGTATGGTGGCACATCCTTATAGTTCCAAAAGTCTGGGAAACCTGAGGCAGGACTGCAAATTCCAGTGTAGCCTAGTTAACTGAGCAAGACCCAATCTCAAATAAATAAATTTTAGCTCATTGGGAAAGCCCTGGCTTCAATCCTTAGTACCACACACCCACACATACATACAAATTCTAATTCGACATAGTCCAATTTATTCTGTGAATTTGTGTGTACTATAAAATAAACCAACCTCCAGTTTTGCCTTTGTTCTCTGTCTCCCTAGGGTCTCCCTCGAATATCTGATCATGGTTTGTCTGAAAATATAGTTTCTCATAAATTTACACACTTAACTTTTTTCTTACTAGATAACCCTGTCACTCATACAATCAAAATGAAAGTGAGGTGGAGTATTACATGAGTAATTTGTTGATTAAGGCAGTAGAAACATATACAGGCTCTGAACCTTAATTTTGCCAAAATATAGACACTTAAGTCAATTTCTCTTCAAAGGCTTTAATACTCAAGATGGGAACAATGACTGGAGTATTCTAGTGGTTGGCATAATTGTTTCTCGAAAGCGGTCATTACTGAGGTACCAAGACAGATATCACGCTGAAGAGTTCTTTCACTGCACTCTCCCCTGAATCAGTATGCTGTCAAAACATGGCAGACACTACAAATAAGGCTTACTTCTACTGCATTCATGAGGTTTTTCCTAGTGTCGGTTTTCTGAGATTCTAATAAATGAGTGTCATCTGAAGACTTCCCTTCATCTGCCATATCCAGGGGTTCTCTTTTCATCTAGATTTCTAAGCATAAAGATACTACCCTAAGCACACTTCTCAAAAGGTAAAGCACACTGGTATTACTGTGGATGTTCCAGTGTTCCTATAGGCTGAGATCTAACTGAAAGAATTCAATACATATGTAGGTTTGCTGGTCAGGTTGGAAAAAAAACTCTTGATATAGTTATTACATTCATACAAATAAGATCTCTCTTTAGGAAAGCTTCTCTATATTGGGCTGTTTTTCAACAGAAATACCTATACACATAAGGTGTTTATGGGATCTGTCCTCTCATGGCTTCTAAGATGCTTAAAGAGGCTACAACTCCAGCTGAAACTCATTCCACATTCTTTACACTGAAAAGGTTTCTCACCAGTATGGATTCTCTGATGTTGATTAAGATGTGACTTCAGAGTGAAGCCTCTTCCACATTCTTTACACTGGTGCGGTTTAGTACTGGGATAGGTTTCTTGATGTTGTTTTATGTGAGAACACTGGCCAATATTTCCTCTACATATGTCACATTTATGGGTTTTCTCTGCAGTGTGAGTTCTATAATGTTGAATAAGGTCTGAACTATAATTAAAGGCTTTTCCGCATATATCACATTTATAAGGCTGCTCTTGTAACTCAATCTTTTTGTCTTCAATCACAGTCAAGTTCCAACTGTACGCTTCTTCACAAATGCCATTTTTCTCATTTTTCTGACCCACGTGGAGCACCTGATGTTCAATTAGGCTGACATACTGAAAAAAGATTTCCCCACACTCACGGCACTGATGGGACTTCTCACGGGAGTGGAGCCGCAGATGTCCAGCAAGGTGGGAACGCCTCCCAAAGCCCTTCCCGCATTCGTTACACTTGAAGGGTCTCTCCCCACTGTGCACACTCTGATGCTGAACGAGGTGGGACCTCACTCTAAACGCTTTCCCACATAAATGACACGTGTAGGGTTTCTCGCCCGTGTGAACTCGCTGATGCTGAGTCAGGTGCACGCGTTGGTTATAGCTTTTCCCACACTCATCACACCGAAACGGCTTCTCCCCAGTGTGAATTCGCTGATGTTGAATAAGATGCGCACTCTGAATAAAGCTCTTTCCACATTCATTACATTTATGTGGCCTCTCTCCTGTGGAAGGTTTTTTGTGGATATAAGTGACTTCGCTGCAACCCATCCTCTTTGAAGAGGACTGTCCTAGAATCTCCTTCATAGGAATTCCCTGCTTTCTTTCGGCTTTGCCTTGGAGTTCATAGTCTTCTCCAAAAGCTTGAAGTTCAGAAGCATTCCTTTGGACTTTTCCTGATACTTCCACATCTGCTTCTGAAAATTCTGAAATCTTGCTCTTAACATTCAGTTTTGAAGTCCTACTTCTTTTGTCACTGCCTAAAAAAGAACAAAAATGCAAATGTCATCAGTTAGTTTACAGAAGAGAAAGAGTCAGTGTGGGAGAAGAGAATAACTAAATGAAACTATAACAGAAGTAACAAAAAGGGATAGGCATTTGATATCAAAAAGAATAAAAAGAAAAATTTGGTATCTGTCCAGTGAAAAAACAAAGACAAAGAGCTTTACTTAATGGGTAGTAAGAATGGTTGAGGTTAGACAATAACCTAGGTGAAGTTTGGGCAAGAAAAGCCAAAAATTTTCAGTATATGGAAGGAGAGAAAGGAATTCTGAAAGAGGAGGGAAGACCGGAATGAGGAGGGATTTCATGCCCCAAAAGGACTTGGGCACCCTGAATCAGGCAGAACAAAAACACAATTGGATAGTAAGAACCGACAAAAACTGGAATAAAAAAAAAAAAAAAAAAAAGATTATAAAAGTGTTTGCAATTAGAATACTTGATTAGAAGCCATGAAGCAAAGAGAAATGAGCCAGCAAAACATACCACTGAGATGGCAGGTGATACACCAATATGCTCCTTCTTTTTTTTTGTTTTGTTTTTTGAGACGGGTCTTACTACATAGTTTAGGCTGGACTCGGCCTCACTATGTAAACCAGACTAGCCTTGAACTCACAGTAATACTCATGCCTCAGTCCCCCAGGTTCTGGGATTATATAGGTGTGTACCACCTCATCAGGATGCTTCACTCATCTTTAACACCTGCCACCCCACCAGACCATAGCTATATGACAACTCCAAGGGAATCTGTTCTATTCCCTGCCAGATTCTGAACATCTAGTGCTAGAGGCTCTTCAGATCAAGCCCTCCTCCTTAGGTCCAAAAAAGTAAGAGGGGGCTGAGAGGAATGCCTGGGGAATAAGAGAGGGACAACTGCAAGTAGGATGTGAAAGATTCTTGGGTTTTTTGTTTTGTTTTGGTTTTTTTGCAGTACCAGGGATGGAACTCAGGACCCTGCACTTGCCAGGTAAGCGCTTATTCTACTGAGCTATCTCCCCAGCCCTGGATGTGAAAGATACTTGAGAAGCAATTGCATTTCAAGTCCAGAGAGCTCTCAAATGGTCTTCCTAAATGGGATGGTCATCAAGGAGAATGGGATAAAACTGGCTAAGGAGATAGCTCAGCTTAACACAAAACTCTAAAGATATTACAAACTTCCTGTCTACCCCATGAAGGAAGACCTGGCAGTGGCTGTAAATGTGAATCACAAGTAGCTGAGCTGGAGGACATCGAAAGCACAGATTTAACAACTGTTCACCAGGTGTGGTGGTGCACACCTCTAATCTCAGCAGCATGAGAGGCAGAGGCAAGAGGATTACAAATCTGAGCCCAGCTTAACGACCTGGCAAGACTCTTTCAAAGGGGGAGGAGTATGCTGGGTCTGCTCAGTATGAAAGACCTAAGTTCAATCTCCAGTATCATAAATTTAAAAAATTTAATCAAAAACTGGCCAGTCTTAGAAAGTGAACTAAAGAATACTAATAAAAACCTTAAAGTTTACAGTACAGCTTATGATTAACTCATCCATATTTAATATAACTTGAAAAGATGGGTTTTTTTTGGGAGGTTTCTGGTACCAGGAATTGAACTCAGGACGTTGTGTTTGTCAGGCAGGTGTTTCTGCAACTGAGCTATTTCCCCAGCTGAAAAGATTTTTACAAAGTAAATAAATAGGAACTTTTCCTCAACCTTATTCATAACCAAATTAATAAAAATAAACACAAAAACCAATTCTCTTCTGCTTGCATAAATCTAAAAAATTTTAATAACTAGCAATTTTTTATTAAAATTGATCCTTTCAGGAACAGCCAGATAGCTCAGCAGACTAAGTGCCTGTTTAGGCAAACATAGGGACCCAGTTCAATCCCTGGCACCATAGGCTGTGCCAGCCCACCCCCAGGCACACTGAGCTGGTACAGAGTCCAGGCATGGTAGTACAAACCTGTGAAAACAGGAGGGTCACTACAAGTCGGAACTGTGTAGTGAGACCCTGTACCAAATACATTCATATGTACATAAAATGGATAATTTCATATGTTGTATTTTTTAAATTGTTTTTTGTACCAGGAATCAAACTCAGGACCTTGCACATGCCAAGCAGGTAGTTGTGTCACTGAGCTACATCCTCAGCCTAGTGCAACTGTTTTAAAAAGCAATGTCATAATATGTATCAAGTCATAAAAATATTTATTTTCCAGCCGGGTGTGGTGGCGCACACCTGTAATCCCAGCACTTGGGAGGCTGAGGCAGGAGGATCAGTGTGAGTTCAAGACCAGCCTGGGCTACAAAAGTGAGCTCAAGGCCAGCCTGAACTGCATAGTGAGAACTTGTCTCAAAATGACCAAAAAAATAAAAATAAAAAATTTATTTTCCACCTACTAATCCCACACCTAGGAATCTATTATAAGAAACATTAGTATAGGGGTAACATGATTATCAGGACAATAGATAAAAAGAATTAGAATTTAATAACTAAAAAACAGTTGAGTAGAGAAGAGTAAATTACAATGTAATTTCATGACTGAATGATGCAAGGTTATCCAAGATAACCAACCGAGGACTGAGTAATACTGTAAAGTATTATGCCATACTTAACTGTGGGTTCAACTACGTGACACAAGTTCATCAAAATAAGATATAGGAGGGTCAAGGATGTGGCTCAGCACTACAACACATGCCTGGGAACCTCAAAGTCCTGAGTTCAATTCCCGGTACCCTCTCCCAAAAACAATACAGGAAAACACACTAAATAAGATTTATTTCTTCCTCTTTCTTCCAAACTTGATATATCACCATTATTGTTTTGTTTTGGTCTGGTTTTTCCTGTCTTTTTGAGACAGGGTTTCAGTATGCAGTTCAGGCTGGCCTTGAGCTGTTCACTTTTGTAGCCCAAGCTGGTCTTGAACTTGCATCGATCTTCCTGCCTCACCCTCCCAAGTGCTGGGATTACAGGTGTACGCCACCACGCCCGGCTCACCATTATTGTTTTATTTTTATTTTATTTATTTATTTAAAATTTTATTTATTTATTTTTTAAACCGCATTTATTTGTGTTATGGCCAGCTCAGCCTGCCCTGGGGGTGGGGCTGGTGCAGCATGTGGTGCCGGTGATCCAGCTGCGGTTCCTGTGCTTGTCTAAACTTTCCTAGGCAGGCGTTTTAGACCGCTGAGCCATCTTACCAGCCCACCATTATTATTTTAAAATAAATGAAAAATCTAAATTAAGAGAACAGGGAATAAAGAAAAATGCAAGAAGACAAATTGTCTATTACTACAGAAAACTGAGCATGGCAGCACAAGCCTGTAATCATAACACCCAGGGATGCTGAGGCAGGAGGCTCAAAAGTTTAAGCCCAATTGGAGGACTTCTCAAAATAAAGAATAAAATCGGGGGGGGCCAGCAAGATGGTTCAGTGGTCTAAAGCGCCTGCTTAGGAGGGCTCAGGCAACTGCGGGGACTGCAGTTCGATCCCCGGCACCACATGCTGCGCCAGCGCCACCACCAGGGCAGGCTGAGCCAGCCACAAAATGAATAAATAAAGAAACAAACAAACACAACAAGCAAACAAATAAATAAAATTTAAAAAAAAAAAAAAAAA